>CM074963.1:4760332-4786054 GCA_037577455.1 Pangasius macronema
TTCAGCTTTATTTTAAGAGGCTCCACAAAAATATGGCATTTACCATTTAGGAATTACAGCCATTTTCAGCAAAGTATTTTGATTTTCAGGTGCTCAAAGGTATTTGGACAATTGACCAGGTGCAGTCCATTTGCTCGTTACTTCAAGACAAATGAAGCAAATAAAACATCTGGAGTTGATATCAGGTATTGAGTTGGCATTTGGCAGCTGTTCGACTGGAACTAACAATATGAAGTCCAAGGAGATCTCAATGCAATAAATGTAAATGTCATATTTTTTGTGGAACCTCTTTAAAAAAAAGCTGAAAGTCTGCACTTTGATCACATCTTGATTGTTTTTTTTTTTCAAATCCATTGTGGTGGCGTATAAAGGCAAAATCACAAAAACTCTGTCATTGTCCAGATACTTCCAGACCTGACTGTGTGTGTTAAGTAAGGAATAAAACACAATGGGGCATGGCGTTACCATCCAGAAGCACAATAACAGCACATCCCAAAGTTTTATTCTTCACCAGTTTATTCCTCACCTCTCTCTTTTTATTAAAAAGACAAAAAATGTAGCTTGTAATGGTACAGGGAAACAAGAAAGTGCAAAGACCTGAAGATTTTCCCATGGTGAAAAATGTACTGACTATTACAAAGTGCTGGCACCTGAGACTACTTCCATAAACGTTAAATAAACATCTCCTTACAGATGTCAGGTATGCAGGCGTGGAAACAAGTGCAGGTTGACAGGTTTCAAAACAAGAATGAGATTCAAATGCAGGGTGGAGGTGCAGGCATAAACCAGGACAGACAAGAGAAAGTCGAGGAAACCACAAACAATATCAAAACCAGGATAGCAATCAATAATCAAAGACTTGGTAAGAACTGGTGAGAATCAACACAGATACTTATATACTTTGCAAAGTGCATGTGAACTAAGAGTCGCTTTTTACTCACTGAAAAGCAAAATAAAAGATAAAGAATGAAGCGCCTTCTTCCAGCCTTGTTCCAAGCCTGCCTCCAGCTTCCTTACTCAAACCTGGTAAGTATTAAACATGTACCCATATTTGTGGGCTTCCTCGATGTATTTCTCCATGGCTTGGGTTTCTTTTGCAGACAGGGCGTAGATCCTATTCAGAGGGGTGTGTGGCTCCCACCAGGAGCTTGGCGGCACAGTCATTTGGGCAATGTGGTGAGAGCCCACTGGCCTTGGTTTTACAGAATACCTCATGGAATTCATGATATTCTGGGGGGAATTTCGACATGGACTTGAGGTTCAGGGCTTTCTGTTGGGAGAGCTGAGACAATTGGCAAGACAGTAGGTATAACAGCACATGATCTCATGCCCCTACCAGGAGATTTGTGGGTTATAAGTCTGCAACCACTGAAAGCAACCCAAAACTTGGAGGTGATGGTGATGAGGAGGGAGAGGCATTCATGGTGCATGGCGCTGACACTGAGGGTGATGGGCTTGGTACATGATGGAACATCCTCCACTCGGTCCTCCATCCAGGGCTTGGACTTTGAGGGGGTGATGCAGAGGTTGGAGTCTTTCTGCTAGGGAGAGTTCAATAAAGTTCTCTGTGGCCCTGGAGTCGCTGTACCGAAAAATGCATTCCCTGATTGTGTGATCTGAAAGGGTAGAGCAAAATTTGGATGAGAAAGAAACTGAGGAGGACTCACCATGTTGGAGTGAGGTCTGGAGGAGGCTTGGGGAATTTTGCTCTGTGACCGTGATATACACTGTGCCACTGTGCTGGGAACTGCCACAGAAGAAGCCTCTCTCAACATCGCCTCTGGTGTTCCATGTTGCTCAGCTTTACTTCGATCAGCACATCGAGCGATACTTGGTCATCATGGCATACAAGCTCTGTGAGAAGGTTGGTGTAGGTGGGAGACGGCTTTTAGTGCCAGCTCTTTGTCAGTAAGCAGATTGATGAACTGAGCAATCTTTGTGTGCTCCGGAACCTGTTCTTGGCTTACAAAGTAGAGTGAACATTGCAGCATGAACCACTTGTATCTAACCCAGGGAGTATTGCATCTAACAATGGAGTATTTCTCGGGCCTTGTTATGAGCAATGTGGTAATCTGTGGAGTTGCCATTGGTGGAGCTGATGGGGCATGGTGGCTTCGAGCTGTGCCATCTGCAAGGTGACCTGGTCAGTCTGCCTCTGCTGTTCTACAACAATGCAGCCCTATGCCTCAAGCTCTTGGGGCCAGTTGGCAAAGTATTCTGTCAGGTAAGCAGGCATGGACGCAAGTGCAGATTGACAGGTTTTTTAATAATCAAGGCAATCAAAACAAGAACGAGATTCAAAAGCAGGCTTGAGGTGCAGATAAAGGTCAGGCGATCAACAAACAGCATAAACAAGGGCATAGACAAGAGCAAGTCGAGTAAACCAGAAACAGTATCAAAACCAGGATAGTAATCAATAATCAAAGGCTGGGTAACAAACAAAAGAAGAGTTGGGCTCATTGCTTCCAGAAATGCAAATAAGGAAATACAATCCATATAAGATTTTGTTGGTATGAAATACAAAAATGTATCTATAACTGCAATCATAATAAAAGAGTGATTTGTCTACAGAGTAACAACCACCGAACTAACCAATGAAATAGAACCAATAGGCTCCAAGAAAATTAGTAATACAGTGGTGTAATACCACGTCATGCATGACTCAAATGAGTATTAAGAATAAAAAGGAAACATCATCTGATATCAGGCTTTTGGTAAATACTGTATATAGGCATTTTAATTTTTAATACAAAACTTTCCATCTTAGATTGCTGAAATCTTAGTTTTTTAATTGTGCAGTTAACTGTAAAAGGCCTGCATCACACAGACCTCATGGATAATTAATGGTAGACATTACAGATTAATTAATATTAGACCATAATTAATGCAATTAATTGCTAATAGTGGGGCTGTTGCATGATAATCATGCACATATCCAAGAAGGCCTGAATTCTCCTTGGTCTTGACGCTACAGCACAGACTAGTGATGGAAGTAGGTGATTATCACCTACAGCATGGAAAGACACTGCGGTCTCGTTGGAGTCCATAAGCCGAGACCCAGACTCCGACCAAGAAGGACTAATGAGACCCAGATCTAGACCAAGGCTTTGTTTATGTGGTCTCAAGAGCCAGCTACTCTCCAACTCAGCCTGGTAATTTTAACAAATTGTGCACATACCCTCACACACACTGTGTGCACATATGAGGGCTGAATATACAGTACATGCTGGCTTGAGTAGTGTTTTTATGATGTTAATGAAAAAGCATAAGGGTATATTTGGCTCTGCTAAAACATTTGCCCTGCACAGTTAAAGAGCTGTCAGACTATTTTAGGAAACTGGTACCGATTAAAACTCATCTGGAGCTTATTACACACACACACACACACACACACACACACACACACACACACACACACACACACATTTACAGAAATGAACGTACATAGAGAAATAGACAAGGAAAAGGTGAATTTCTTAAAGAAAGTGTGTACAGAAT
This sequence comes from Pangasius macronema, assembly GCA_037577455.1. Classification (NCBI taxonomy): domain Eukaryota; kingdom Metazoa; phylum Chordata; class Actinopteri; order Siluriformes; family Pangasiidae; genus Pangasius; species Pangasius macronema. The sequence continues at coordinate 4,763,831 of CM074963.1, forward strand.
ATTTGGGAGAGAGAGAGAGAGAGAGATCAAAGGGACTTTTACTGAGAGGGGACCAAATTAAAATACCTCAAGCAGAACTAGAACAGTTTGGGAAATAAAACGGAGCATTCATTATGTCCTTTTCATGCCTCCTCCTTTAATCATTCCTTTCTCTCTGCATCTTCTCTGCATGTTTCCTTCCCTTCTTCCTCATCTCATCACACATTCTTAGCCTTTTCCCTTTTTTTTAATCATGGCTGATCTTTTGCAATAAATAAACTTTTTTTTTTAAATCTCTTAGAGCAAAGAGCATGAGAAGGAAAAGTTAGAGGGACAAAGGACGATTACTGGGAGAGAACAAGAGCACTTCTGGCAGTAAAATGCTTTCATGCAGAATGTTACACAGAGGTTTCTGTGTCTCCAACCAATGTAACTGCTTCAGTCTGACTCTGTGCCAGAATTTGTTTCTGTGACATTTCTATCAACATATATGCCTTAAAAAAGTGCTATTCTGAGATCTCTGCCTTTACTGTAAACTTTCAACTCTGCTATACTGACATCTCATAGGGCAAACCCAATACACAGATTAGTTGTTATGTGTGTGTGTGTGTGTGTGTGTGTGTGTGTGTGTGTGTACATTTATGCAGATTTCACACATGCAAATGTGTCTGTATGTGTGAGTAGTGTGTATATTTGGATGGATAGTGCATGTGAGTATTGTGTAATGAAGAAACTAAAGGTATAATCCTGTCAGTGCGGCAATGTCTTGAGGATATAACACAACAGCCTTGTGTGCATGTGTGTGAGTGCAAAAATGTGTGTTTTATGTGTCACAAAGCAAGCCTCAACCATTGCAGGTCCATAACATTGCTCTTATGGGCAGCAGGAAGGCCAGGAGGACATTAAAAGCAGCCACAGCGTAAACACACACTCATAAAACGCAAACACACACATGCTCAATATACAGGTTAACATCTGCATGTGAATATTAACAGTGGCTGTTTTCCATCCAGACCCTGTCCTGGACTACATATGTAGCTGTAGATCTGTCAATTTGTGCATCAGTTCTGCTTGAGCATGTGTGTATTGAGTTTTGTGTAACTGCTGTCCTTGAAGTGCACAGTCATTAAATGTATAGTGAAGGCATACAACAACCAGACATGTAGTAATTTGGCTAATAAACCCAGGCAGGGTACATGTGCATGTGTGCAGTAAAAGGAGACTGTGAGAAAGCAAGACGCCATACAGCTAGAGAAGTACACAGAGGCACTCTGCACACTATCTGGAGTGTGTCTGTGCCTGAGTGTGTATTTGTGTACAGCCCATTCCCAGCGTGTCTTGCAGTTCACACCTCCTTCTCTTCTCATCTTTCCCACTGCATCACTGAGATCTCATTCAGTGTGAAAGCAGCAGTGGAGACGGCTTTGGGTGAGCCAGCGGGTCAGGGGGGTAGTGTTTGTCTCCAGCTCAGCAAGAATACTCACTGCCTGGGGCAAAGATGAGCGTGGCCTTGGGGGGTTCAGGGGGTGGAGGGTGGAGGATGGGGCCAGCATGCCTTGCCTCTACTTGCACACTAAGCCAATTCATATAATCAGAGCTAAAATTACCCTGGACTCGACTGTGCCCTCCAAGGGAAAGGCCTCCAACATACACACAAACATGCACACACAGTCATTACCAATCTTAATTTTTTTTTTTTTTTTGGGTGGGGGGGGGTATTGGGGGGTCAGTGCATCCAGGATATCTGCAGTTGTGCTTATTTGTGTTTATATGAGGCAGCCAGTGTGTATGCCTCATAGAAATGTTAGCTTAATTAGCCAGCCAGTTCACAGGTAGACTTCTATGTCATCTGAGTCTCGATTTATACGATCATACTCTAATACTGCATTTGACTTACCTCGGAAATGGGACGTCAGAGCTCAGAATGATTTCATTTGACCTCCATGCATTTGAGCTACAAAGTGGAGAAAAACACAGATGCCCCCATGTTCGCAACAAACTAGCCAGCTAACTGTGATGAGTAATGTATATTTACCTTCTCAGAACAGCGAACTGTGTAATCATTTCAGATTTAACAACCAAATATGTCTATATGTTGACTGATCTAAAGCAGCATAACTAATTTAAAGGTCAGAAGTGCTTTTTTTATTGTTGATTTGATGTTACTTTTTGAACTTGGAGGAATATGGAGTTGAAAATACTACCCACAAGTCCCAACTAGGAATTGTGATTTGAGGGGGTGTTTTCTCTGGTTTTTCCTGGTTAGAGGTTGGGAATTACAAGTTACAACCTCTAGTCGAATGCAGCATAAGNGCACAATCACACACACTCCCAGCAATTTAAAGATGCCAATCAGCCTACACGTCTTTAGACTGGGGGAGGAAACCGGAGTACCTGGAGGAAACCCTTGACGCATGCAAACTCCACGCACACAGGGTGGAGGCAGGAACCCAAGCCCCAACCCCGGAGGTGTGAGGCAAATGTGCTAACCACAAAGCCACCATGCTAACTACTAACCCACCCATAGCACAACATTCAGAACTATTTTGAACATCAGTAGTTTGGTTAACCAGCTAGCTAGAACAGGTTCTGAAGCTAAAGGTTTCTGAGTACCACATCATGCTGTAAGAAAAAAGCTGCAGAGCTTATTTTTTGGCACCAATAACTGAGCTCCAGCCTTTATCCCTTTTGTACTGAAGTACTTAGAAAGTCTCCAGTCTTATCGGAATAAGCCACTCGAGAGGTATTAATCACTTACAAATCACATTTTTTGAGAACAGAGGTACTTTTTAGTGTGTTTTCTAGCACAGAGCTCTTGCGTGTACTCTCTCGTGCATTTGAGTGAGAACATGAGTGAGAGCATTTACAAGCAGCTTTGCATTGATTTACAAAGCTGCTTGATTTGCATAGACAGCAAGAGCAATCATGTCACAGATTCTGTATGTTGTCTCATGTCAGTCTTTTATTCTCATTCTCTCCCCCCCCCATCCTATCTTTGCATGAGTGAGAGAGGAAACGCTGTAGGGTCAGTTTAATACAGCTGAATGTCAGTAATCAAGCATGCTCTACCAGTGTCTAAGCCTCAGTTCAGAGAGTTCAGTACAAGTGTCTTTATCGGTAATGCTACAGGCTTCCTGTTCTGTAAGCTACTGAATAATCCTGTTTGCCTAAATTCACCTAACCCAAACACCCCAATTAAACATGCTCAGACCTAAACTCTGACTCATTCTTTGTACAGGGGTGGGGGGGAGTCACCAGATGACTCACACATCTCCAAAAGCCCCTGATTTCCCCCATCAACATCCTCTTCCTTCTCAGAAGCCCAGATGCAGCCTGGCACAGATGCAGCTCAATATTTGGGATAATGTTTTAGATGGTGGCCATGGCAGCACTCACCTGTTTCTTCTTGTAGAAGCCCTTCCTGTCACAGTTTGGAATGCGAAAAACTCGAGGGTTGATCACGCTGGATATCTTAAGACTCTTCAAAACGCTTTCCATCTCTCGGCGACATGGTCCCTTCAAACAAACAAACACACACAAATATAAACCAAAAATCAGTCCAACTTATAAAAAACAGTCCAAAGTTTACTATATCAAGCATGGGATCTTAGAAATGATACAAACAAGCTGTTTGTGTCTCTTTTTTTTTTCCATGGCAGACATAGCCAGGCTTCCCGACACTGAGCAGTACATAGAGAGCTGTCCTCTGGTAAGGATTTCAAATATAAAGAAGTAATATATTCATTTCTAGCCTAGCTTTCATCTGTGGTTGTTTTTTTAGTCACACTTCATCCAAATATACCACTTGAACACACCTCTCTCTGTAGCTCACATCACACAGAGTACTCTGGTCTTTCAGTAAGATAAAAAAAAATCAGAGGGTCATCTTCTAAACTATGAATAAAGATGTTGTTAAAATGGTTTTGTGTAGCACTTCTTTGTGAATTTTTCTTCATTTTTTTTTTTTTTAAAGATTTCGAAAAGCCAATTCTATTGATACATTCATTGCATGTTCCAGCTCCATGGGCCTTTCCCCTGTCACCCAATACTGGCCTGCTGTAAATGAGAAAAGGGACGGCTGCACTCTAAGTGACCTCAGGCCATGAGCGGCATGTGGCACAGCTGGGACTGCAATCTTAAAGCAATCTATAAGCCGGAAGAGTCCTTCTCTTTCCTGCTCCTAATATATCCTGAAATACCATTCACTGCTGATCGGTTTAAAATCTCAAATATGGTAAATATGTCAAATATGGATTCTAATGATCAGAGTTTGTGTTCAGTGATGAGCCTGAGCTTATGGCCAAAGCAACACTGCAGAACTGTGCTTATGCTCCAGTTGCACACACACACACACACACACACACACATATGTACACACACATTTTCCTGCTTTATTCTTGTCCATCTTTGACCTGCTGTTAGGAGGTAAAGAAGCACTTACATACTCGGTCTCTCTTTTGGATTCCAGGCTGAAATTGTGGATATCAGGGTGGACTCCCTTGGCCACTGGCTCCACTTTGTAGATCTGTCTTTGCTTAAACTGCTCCATCTGGATCATGCCAAGCTTAGTGTGCAGCAGAGACCCTTTAGGCTCCAGCTCTGTTTTCTGAATACCCTCTTCAACTCCCGAACCTGTTGCTGTGTCCTGCACCACCTCAGTGCCCTTGCTGACGGTTGCAACGGTAGTGGTAGGCAGATGTTCCTCTACAGGTTCCTTAGGGTGAACTGAGAGAGGAAAGGAGTAATAGTCAGTGTTAGATAACACATACACAAAGAGTCACCAAACATTTAAAGGGTAGTTACTACTGTGTAACTCCAAAACACTGAATTAATAAGAAGCCACTTAAAAAGACTGAATGAGGGCAAACAAAAGGAGAATGAAAGAAACGTTGGTAGAAATGGTAGAAATGGGGTTTTGATAGCACTCTTGGTTGGAGCCATTATGGATTAAGTTCCCAGCAGCCGAGCTACAGCGTCCAACCATTGGTGCAACTGACTCAAGTGTGTGCTTTCTTGAAAAATATTCTAGTTGAATTTGAACAGTGTATGTATTATCAGTTTAACTGTGAGCTGATCAACACTCAGTAAAGACAGGAGGTTTCTAGGAAGAGAGTTTTGTCTAGGCCATCACAAAGATTAGCAAACTTCTACTGTAGTATGATAATCATTACAGGTGACTGAAATTTAAAAAGCAGACCAATCCTAAAGTCACTGGACTGTGTAAACAGATATGAATGCAATAAGGCAACTGGTCAAATGAGAACATTGGAGAATGGAAGAACTGAGTAAAATCAAAGTTAATCCCAAAGTGTATGTACGAGAGAGAGGAATTGTGGCTAGACCAGAATTGTAGCTTCAGCAGATAAACCATGTCTTTATTAACAATGACATAACAATAACAACAAAAAAAATATCAACAGCAGCATCAACACCAACATAAACAACACAATTCATGCCTAACAGGTTTCAATGACAATGTATAATCAGAGACAAGGGCACTGAAATCATAGTAATAACCTACTTTCTCTGCTTGACCCACTATAATTTCACTAGAAATAGAAAAGAAAGTCATATCCAGGGTGGAAGGGTTAAACTGAGCAACATCTAATTCTGGATCCTGCAAAACATCAATATTTAACCAAAATGTAAACTTTTGTAAGTTTTTGTGGCCTATCCCAGCAACACATTTGCCATTTTTTATTTAAAAAAAAACAAACACTTGACCTCATGTGTTTGGTCAATCTTGGTAAACAGGTAAACAGTTTAACGTACAATATAAACACGAGTAAATGTGTACAACAGACACAGAGAGAGGGAGAGAGAGAGAGAGAGAGAGAGAGAGAGAGAGAGGAGAGAGAGAGAGAGAGAGAGAGAGAGAGAGGTAATGGACAAGAATTAGACAAATTTAGACCTGGGATGGAGCAAAAAGAAAAGACCAAACACCAGAACACCAAACCAAATGAAGAATATGAGTTATTGATAAGAATATTTGTGCATATCCAGATCCAGTCCAGTTATGCACCAAAAAAAAAAAAAACACCATTTGGGGTGGAGCATAAAGTATCAAGGAGACACAGCCCTGCTCACTGGTTGGAGGAGATATGTAATTACCATAAAATGTGGTATGATGGGAAAGGAGGACGGGAGAGCCTAAAATTAAAGAGCAGAAGGAGAGAATATGAGGTAAGGCAATACTGTAAAACGGCTGGCACCCCCAAACTGCTTTTTAAAAGTGACTCTGTATCCTAACAATAGTTTTTGTGTGTCACATTGTCATAGTTGATTGCTTCAACACAACACTTGTGGCTACATCATATGGCTGCAAAGGGAACCTTGCTTACTGGGAGAGGGGGATACTGACGTCAGATATGTCTTAAAACATCAACACTCCTATGGGATTTTGTTTTTATATCTTCGTGGGGATCAAATTTTCCCACAAGGAGAGAAATATCTTGTTTATGGCTGGTCCCCATGAGGAAAAGTTTTTTTTTTCCTGAAAAAAAAGCAACTTTTCAAAAACAAATACCTAAAAGAACCAAACTGTTTCCTTTTGGTGACTGAGGTTAAGAATTAAGGTTAAGATTAGACTAGAGATAGAGTTCGGTGCAGCATAGCATTAGTTAGATGCATCAGTAATTATGTCAACAGAAGGTCCTCTCAGGGAGAGGAAGACAAACTCACTGTAAGTACTGCCTCAGTAATACGCATGCTAAGTGCCTACATTTACTGACACATGCAGCACATATTCCCAAGCACAAGTCTGCAGTCTCATGCACGTCATTATAATGCTTCACATTCTTCATTTACTCCAGGAGTGTTAAACCTCTTGTGCCCAGGACTGCTGCACCAATAACTCTAACCATTTCCAGATCATGGCCACAAATACTTTTGCTGTCTGAAAAAAGCATAACAATTCAGTCTGAAAATGGAATATTCATGGAGTACACTAAAAGAGCTAGGCTCCCGAGCACGATCATTTGGGGCTCCAACACTTTTTTTTCTAAAAAAATCAGAGGTACAACCACAATATTTCAAGGGTGGCCACCACTCTTTAACCTGTGTGCGCGCAAGCACACACACACACACACACACACACACACACACACACACACACCACTGTTTTGAATGCTGGGCTAATTAAGCCAAGAGAACAGAATGTTCTGGCGTTGTGAGAGTGTGTGTAGGATGTTGTCCTCAATGTCGGAGGCACGGCGCGTCTGTCAAGCAGAGCTTTCCAGCAGATAAACTGCAGAGTGTCATTCACTAACCCTAACCCCATTCACTGCATTCCATTATTCATAAAAATAAATAAAATGAAATAAACACACACACACACACACACACACACAGAGAGAGAGAGAGAGAGAGAGAGAGAGAGAGAGAGAGAGAGACTCGCGCCCGCGCGCGCGCACACACGCAAAAACAAAACAGTGATCTCCGCTCCACTCTAAAAATACACGCGCGCGGCATTCTTAACGATCGGGTTGGAGCGGCCAAACTTTAGCGCGCGCACCCTGTGTACACGCAGACAGCGCGGCTTCTCTCTCCCGAAAACACACACACACACACACACACACACACACACACATCAGCATAGAGGGCTCGCTGTAGCGCTCGGCTTCGGACAGAAGAGAACAACGGTGCCAGTGTGGGGCCGTGACACGGTACAGCGAGCTGTTTATGAGCGGCAAGAACTAGCAGCCGGCCAGGTGGTGCACAGAAGTCACCGAGGTATCACAGAGCCAATGCTTGCACTGTGATATGGAGAGCAAATCTATCGTTCATAATAAATCGTCTGTTTGTTTGCGTGCATGCAATCAGAAAGCCCATGCACGTGGTCATCCCACTAAAACCAGTCATGAGAGCTGCATTCACTGGCCGGATCTGTGTTAACCCGGGGCCAAATAACTGCCTTAATCACGGTAGAGCAAACCGGGAACAGCACAAACCCAGACGCCTGAAACCCAGGAACACGCAGTACCATCAGTACCATTGATCTGATGAGCAACCAATCAAGTTAGACATGGGGTGGCAGGGTCTACACTAAGAGGCGGAACCACTCATGCTTCATGAGTGCATCAGGAGAGTACCTTTGCAGAATATATGACTTAGGATTGATTCCTCTGTGCACAATGAATGAATAATTAACCTCTGTATTGGATTCGTGGTTATGTATTTTTAATATGTACTCAGTGGATCTGGTTACAATATTAAATATAATCATATGATGATTATTTAAATCAACACGAGCTTTAATAAGTATAGGAATAACAGATCTTATACTAGAGCACTCGGAGATGTGATTTAAGGACAGAGTTGAGGTGGAAGCCTGTGCACTCGTGAACACGACCCACGACGATTTCACGAATAAACTCGTAGGAAAAGCGAGCAAAAATCACTTTTAATATTAACTGATGAGTACGAATTGGTTCAAATTTGCAAGTGTGATTCGTGAAGAAACGTGAAATGGAAACGTTGCATTGAGGTAGTACACGCAAATAACACGCGCTGGGGAGAAACACACAAACAAACAAACAAACAAACAAACAAACAAGCAAACAAACCAGAGAATTAATGGCACTGGGGCGCTTACCGACTCTCAGCGGGGGCTTGTCGGTGGCTCTGGTGCACACTCCCCTTCCCTCCAGCAGCGCCTGCAGCGGTTTGCTCTCACCGGGTCGGTGTTGACACCGCAGTCCGGCGCCGCAGCGTCCCGTGTACACGCCGCACGCCTGGCCCTCACGCAGCGCACACGTCAGACAGCAGCCGCAGCCCGGCTCGCGCACCCGCTCGGCGCAGTCACGTGGCAGCGGCTTGCACTGGCCGAGCGCATCGTCGTCACACGGCTCACAGCGCACCACGGGCCCCGCAGCATGCACCGTGCGGGCGAGAGCCGCAAACAGCGCCGTCAGCCAGAGCGCCCGCGGAGCCGCCATCCAGCCAAGCCGGACAGAGCGGAGTATGGGCTTCATGTTAACGTGCACACGATGGAACGGTGGTCGGTAATTGAGGGGAAATGCTGCGCCCTCGGAAAGTCGACACAAGATGCTAAATGTAGCGGGGCAGAACCGGGGAGGAGCGGGATGTCGCGTCGGGTTTGACTCGAGCGTAGAACCCGGCTGAGCGGCGAGGTCTCTCCATCTGTAAGTGTGATTTGCTGGGAACTTTAGTTTTTATACAGGCAGGGGAGAAAAGGCACGGGCAACAAGTCACTCCCCTCGGTATGAATTATGTAGACCGCGCTCGGTCTTAAGGGACCGCGCACATCCTTCATAGTCACTCAGCGTGGAGCTCAGCGTGACATCAGCAGCTCTAATAACTGGCAGTCGTGTTCGGTTTGAAGAGCTTGTTTTTAGCNAGCTCTATAACTGCCCTTGTCTGCCATATCAAAACAGTGTGACATGCAGTTCATTATCGCCTTGGCTGCTTTCATGCTTATAGAAAGTGAATGAAAGGAATTTCCTGCAGTCTCAGACTTATTTTATTCTATTTTATGTTACTTTACAAAGATCATATAAACCTAAATCCTGATCTTGAGCATAGATTGCAAAGGATGTTTATTTGGACTCAGAAACCTAGAGGTATTGTAAAAGTCATTGCGTAACACACACTGTGTTCAGCTAGGCTACATGTCCTCTTACACAGTGTGAAAAAATGTAATTAGTAGGAATTACATCAGTGTTTCTGGGGTGATGTTATTAGGTTAAAGGAGAAGAACAGCAGTAACTTTATAGATATCATTTTATAGCTATCTAAAGTTCGAGTGGTGGTCAGGGAGGGTCTCATTACCCCCCCCCCCCCAACAAACAAACAAACAAACAAACAAACAAACAAAATCTCAAACATTCATTTGGTAAGTATTCATCTGGTATATGAATAAGTATCTGTCCTCTTTTATGAAAACAGGCATAGCTCTCTTTTCCCCAAAAGCAGCAAGAGAAGTTTTAATTCACGTTTTCAGTTAAGCATTTCAGGTTTCCTTGTGCTGGAACTGTTTCCCTGAATTATGCAGCATGTTAGAATTTTCTGTCTCCTCTTTCCAAGGCTGGATTACACTTGTAACATGTATTCATATGATGAATCAGCTGAGAAAAGAAAATTCCATTATCAAGTTGCAGATGTTCACCAAACTGAAAAATCTTCTAAGTACAGCAGCACTAACAAAAAAATATCATCATTCATCTTCAAGTATCCACTTTGTACTGGTCAGAGTCACAATGAATCCAGAGCCTTATTACCGTGCACACACACATGCATTCACACCTACAGGCAGTGTAGTGTAGCCAACGCATGTTTTTGGACAATGTGAGGAAATCAGAGAAAGTGGAGACAGTAACACTTGCTCAAGATCCAACTGGTGACCCTGAAGCTGTGAGGCGGCAATGCTAACCTCTGGATTCACTGTGCCGCCCGCTAGGGGGAAAAAAAACATTATAAACATTATAAATAATTTCTGGTGATTGAAACATTACCTGCATGACTGACTGTACTCCACAGTTTAAGCTAGTTTAAGACTCACTCTGATGAAAACCACTATAGGTGACATGGGAGTAACAGCTTAATTCTGGAATAATGTCATAAAATTACCAGTAGTGGTGGCATGCTATCTGAAATCTTAACAATGACTCGCATTATTAAATGTAAAGTTAACGCTCATGACAGAAAACATCTCTATAACATACTTTATATACTGGGGTCCAAAAATCTGATACCACATTCATTTAAACCTGAAAGAAAAACCCAAGTCTTAGAATTTTGAAAAATGTAAAACAAAGAAAAGAAATTTATAATATTCAATATTCAGGATTCGGCACTATTTCTAGGTCACTATTTAAATGCAAGGAAATCTGTGATATTGTCCGTGTTAATTCCTTTGTAGAAAAGGTCACAGATTTTCCACATCTATTGATGCATGTGCTTAAACAACACTCTGATAGATCTGATCTAACATGGATCAGCAGGTTTTGGACAAACTTGTGGAGTCCATGCCAGATGTCATTAAAGCAAAAGGGAAGCAAACCAAATACTAAAACATTGTGAACTGCGTGTATATATTTCCAAGATTCCATTTTCCACTCAAGTTGCTGCTGATAATATTATTTGTAATGGAAAGCATTTTGAGTAGAAGTATTTTCACTATAGGTCTTTCGGACTTTCGGGACGCCACTTTATGTATAACACAACTTCTTGTGCCAAGGAGAGAGCCGTAACACACACACACACACACACTAGGAGAGAGGAAGTCAGCTTGTGCCTGGTTTTGTGGCATCAGTAATAATGACAGAGGATATTAGGAGAACTTCAAGCTTCAAAGTCTTTGGCCAGCCACACAACAATGATTTATATATACACACACATATGTACATGCATATTTGGAACATGTATAACCATGCCACAGTCAGTCTGAGTAATGGGGTTTGTTTTTTTTACCCCTTTCATGCTCAGAAATGTTTTGTTTGTGTGTCTATCTATGAGCATGTGTGTGTAAGCACATGGCCTTACTTTAAATAGACCAATGCATCCATTCATTTAACCACCTCTCTCTCTCGCTCTCTCTCTCTCTCTCTCTCTCTGTGCGTCTGGTGGCTGCCCTGGTGGGTGGTAGAAGATGATTAGAGTGTGGCTTGGATGTTGGATTTTGCTGGGTCAGCACTGCATACCCTTCTTGCAGTGTTGTGCTCTGCAATAACAAGGGGCCCTTGCAGGCTGCTGAGGCATGTGTTTCAGTTCCTGGAAGGAAGAGAGCTCTGGGCCCATCAGTAGAACCTTGTGTTGAGACTGGACCATTGAAAACAAGCAAATCTACCTCTCACACTCCACCAGCCATCTTTGCAGCTAGATTAGCATTTTTTATTACTTGGCACATTTCTTCCTCTGTTTCCCCCCTCACTCTTTTTTTCCCACCTGCTTCAGGAATTCCTCCTGAGGAATGGAATGGAATGCTGAGAGCTGTGTGTCTGACTGGGCTGCCAACATGTGAGAGGAAGTAAAAGAGCATCAGGCAGCACTCAGTCCTCTGGTGTACTATGCAAGCACCTTTGGGAGTCTCTCTCTCTCTCTCTCTCTCTCTCTCTCTCTCTCTCTCGTGTGTGTGTGTGTGTGTGTGGCTGTTTGTCTGTTACAATTATGGCTCTGAGCCAGGGTGGTGCATATTGTATATATTATGCATATTATTGCTCCTAAGCGAATGTTAAAGGAGCAATCTGCAATTTCTAGAGCCTTCTGGAACCTGTGACGATACATTTCCTTTCACTTGATCCTATTTCTATGTTGAAGCTGGGTTGCCATTTAAAGAAAGTGGGCTCTGTTCCACACATCTTGCTTGGAGCTAATTTCTGGGTCAGAAAAATGTAAACAGAAGCCTCACACTAATAAACTACCCAGACCTAATGCATGGCAATATTATTATATAGATATTATATATATATAGAATTATTATTATATGTCTAGAAACATTTTTAAAATGACAAACCACAGCTTTAAATTGTTTGAATATACATAAGTAAATTTCTAACCTCTTACACGTTCGACCCGCTCACCTCTTTAGCTGTCAGCACTTCTCTAACTCACTGAATTTCTCCCTCCAGCTGACCTTAGCATTCCTGTCATAATTCTGTTAGTGGGTCTGTTACTCTGTGGAAAGTACATCATAGATTGGAAACATGGAGGTGCAAACACTAGACTGCCTACTGGTTCTGTGAGGAAATCTGTTGAGAGCCTCAGAGGTATATCAGACCTAATGGAGGGATGAAGATAATCAGAAGGGAGAGGGATGAAGAAGATCCTACACTATATTTTATTTAGTACGGCATGGCAGATAGCCTAAACCAATAGCACCTCTGCTCTCTCTCTCTCTCTCTCTCTCTCTCTCTCTCTCTCTCTCTCTCTCTCTCACACACACACACCCACACACACACACACACACANCTCTCTCTCTCTCTCTCTCTCTCTCTCTCTCTCTCACACACACACACACACACACACCCACACACACACACACACACACCCACACACACACACACACACACATTAAGCCATGTTCAGTGTGTTGTCTATCTCTCTGACATTTGACACAAGTTATATGTTATGATTCCAGTACAGTAAATTGTTAACCCTGATTTGTTACTAAAATGGCGTACGTAATTATAGTTCAAGATGCCACCATCTCTGATATAGATGGATGAATCAATGTTCAATTGGTTTGAACCCCTAATTGCTTTGTTTACACAATGATTGCTAGTCTCGTTATACCCATACATCAAACTGCACTCTGTCCCGAGCCTCATAATAAGATAAACCCCCTTGAGCGATGTAACAGAAATTGACTTCAAGATTGAATGTGTATACAACAGAGCTGATATAAACAAGATTGTTTTAAAAATCGCAGTGTAGCTTTAAAATATGTAAACAAGTTCTCAGATGGCCTAAATTGCAATGGTAACATGTTTAAAGACACGGCTCGAATAGATCACACTCAAATATACAGTATCTTATGCCAACTAAATCCTGCCAAATGTCATCCTTGTTTACACAGCACAGAGACATGGTCCAGGCACTGAAGCGTAATTAAAACAGGAGGAACATTTTTTTTTCCAGGCTAGCGCTATTAAAGGCTGAACAAAATCTAAACCCCCTACTCATCCAGGTCCAATGCTCCGTTCTAGCACTACAGCTGCATGTGTCTACCAGAAACAGGATCAGATTCCAGTATGCCATAATCTCTCAGTATTCTGGCAGCAAAGCCGGTTGCGCTGGAGCAGAGCACTGAAAAAGGAATGTCCACCCACTATTAACTGGGATGATAAAGGAAGTAGGCAACGGTGGATATAAGGCATAAATGCTCCAACAGGTGGTTTTTCACCACTTACTGTTCAACAATTATCTGTTTGGATGAGTGTGGCGTTCTCTATGAGATTGCTTCCTTAGTAAAGTGGGTGGAAAGTACTGAATTTGGGATATGGTCCAAACTAGAAAATTTTTCGAAACCTGTGTATAATTAGTGGAGTTGTATTGTCCATATAGGAGATAGTTTGGCAATGGTACTTACTGTGCAGTCTCGGGAGTAGGACTGGAAATGGAACGATTAAGCATACAGTTGTAAAGCATCAGGTAGGGCTTAGCTCAGTGCAAGACCTCATCATCATTCTTGAAACAGATGGTTTCTTGGTGACACATGTAACCATCAAAGACTTCCAAAACACTCAGATCTTCATGGATCTCTTTTATACTTCCCTGTCTCCACTAGGAGCTAATAACAGAGTAGGATGTTCATGTGTGTGTGTGTGTGTGTGTGTGTGTGTGTGTGAGAGAGAGAGAGAGAGAGAGAGAGAGAGAGAGATTTGGCTACATCCTTGTGCAGGCAGTTTGATAGAAAAGAGTAAACAATGCTCCCACAGAAGACTTTTTTGTCCATTGCCAGGATCGTTTGGAGAAAGCAAGTCATAGCAGTCCCTAACTCACTTAGTGTGATGACAGAATGGACAGCTTCCACCACTTACAGGCCTGGAGCCATCCACACCTGACAGGAAGTAAAGGCAATTGAACACATCTTCCAGTCTACACTGTGAACTTCAGGCCTCAGTTGAACAAGATTTCTGGCACTCATCTGGCCAGAGGTGCTACAAAACATGTGATCATGCTAAAAAGAACTGCTAGCATTTGTCATTTATTAGCCACATTCCTATTTTTGTCAAAATGTTCCTTGGTCATGGTTTCCACACAGGGGTGCTGAGTTGTAGCTGTGTAGGGGGTAATGCATGGGCAATATATATTTATCCAAAGGTATGTAATGTCTCATTTGCTTAGCCAGGTCAGTGGAGAGCCTGATGTCACCAACTAAAACTTCAGCAGCAGACTCAGGGATTTATGAGTCTTCTGGCAGCTCAGTCTTAACATGCAAGTCTGTAACGCCACAGCTGGGCCCAATGGCAAAACACAATCTGATTTAAAGGTTGGTAAATGTTTTCTAATGTCAATATGTTGTAACTTCTAACATTATTGCTTTCTTTATTGACCCAAGATGTACCCGAAATGAGACCAATAAATGCATGAGAGAGTATGTTGTTATTAAAAGATGTTGTGTTAATCATACTGTTACGAATGTTTTGAATTTGGCTTTGATGAGTTTGCAGCAAGGATTTTGTAAATGAGAACCATGTCACCCACATCTGTCTTCTCTGTCTTTCCAATCTTTTTTTTAAATGTGCTGAGACACAACTATGTGAAACATTGCTTGCTAACCCCTCATCTGAGCTTGATATTTTTTGTTGGAATTTTCTTGGAAGTATAAAAAAAAGCCTTTAAGGATAATGACTTCTGGATCAATGGCCAAGGGTAACCCATTTAACCCATTTTTGGATAGACTTACTGTGTGTGTTCAGCTGTGTGGTTGTATGAGTAGCTGTTTTGTGCACTGTGTATAAGTGTAAGTACATCTGTGTGTAGTTTCGTCTATGATGAATATGTCTACAGTTCAGGTATAATTGTGAAAGTGTAACACAGGAGTGTTTAAGTGCAGATCACTTCTTTTATAGAGCCAGTAACAGTTAGCCATGGCTATAAGAAACCAGTGCCTACTTATTGTCCAGCTTCACTGCAATAAACAAGAACAATATCTTCTTTAAATAAATCAATGGTATTAGTTCATCCACGAGCAATGCTGAGAGTGTTTGAGTGTCTGTGTGCTATTCCTGGGAAACATCTGGTGCAGGATTACATGAAACACCTGAATGAGGCATTGACCATTTTTGAGCCAGCATGAAGCACATCTTTTAACTTTAAATATCAGAGAGAGAGAGAGAGAGAGAGAGAGAGAGAGAGAGAGTAAGGGAAAATCAGTAAATGGTTATGATATTATTAAGACAAAAATGGGACAGGACTACAAAGTTCAGTGTTGAAGTCAGGCTGTGTGACTGCGCATTTGTGTCATTTGTCTGGGGCCTGCATGGCATCAGAAGTCCTGGAAAGGACAACAAGCCCAGCAGGAGGCCCTGCCTATGCCCAGCTATAATTCACTCTGATCGAGCAAAGGCTCTCTGCAGGGTCCCTGGCCCTGAAACACACCGAGAGAGTCATGCTCTACTCAGGCACATACAGTCCTCAAACTCGAAACACGCAATGCACACACAAATCGACCTCCTGCAATCAGTAACTGGCAACCACTAACCTAAATTAATAGGAAAGATATGTGATTCACATGCAACACATAATCAAAAAGCTTCCAATTCAGCATGCTGCGATATTTCCACATTCTGTACAGCACAGAATCACAAGTTCACATCAGTAAAGCGGAAGAATAAGGTGTAATGGAAACACACAGACCATGTTACATAACACAATGAGAATGGAATGAGTTGTTGACAGAGATGTTGACAGTAACCTAACACTGCCATTCCTGTGTAATTACTAAAAATAAATTTGCTACACAAGTCTTCTAATGCCTTTCACGCAGATGCGTGCAACCGGATGGACTCCAGTAAACACATCAGCAAACTGTTTGATGTCAGGATGCAAGAACTGATGTGGAAGGCTGAAACAAACAAACCAGCTCAACATCTGAACTCTGCTTTGTGCTTTGTTTGGGGGATTTTTTTTAATTCATTCATTCAGGGAAAAAATATTAAGCTACTAAGCAGCCAAGCTACAAATGCACTGAAAGCCACACCCGAAGTTTAACTTCAGTAACTATAAGGAAACCTTTGGCACATTTATTAATTAATTTATTTTGAAATAAAAGCTTTCTTTAAAAAAGTTAAGTGGAAAAAAAGAGTGACCCACAAGGTCAAAACTATCACATATCACAAATGTCCCTTGTTGGGACATTTGGTCCCCACCAAGATATTAAAAAAATGCCCACTCTCACACACACACACACACACACACACACATGCACACACATTATTAATCACACAACAAACTCGGCACAAGACAGTCAACAGCTGCCCAGTGTTGCACACAACAGACCCCACCTCCACTCCATACTGAACACATCCAGATGTAAATGAACACACACATGTGTAATAGATAGCAGCTTGTATAAACTAGGGGTGTTAAAATAGAATGGTGAACAAACCCATTCTCCAAAGGTCTGGTTTATATGTAAGTGCATGTCTGAACACCTGACTGGTGTCACTGCGGAGTGACAGATGGTCCTTCTTTTCAGCCTGTAGCATGTGTGTGTGTGTGTGTGTGTGGACATGTGTGTGACAGGTTCTATAGGAAAAAGAATGCACTCCATCAGCTACATTAGTCCATGTCTATACAGGTGTCTCTTGGGCATATCCCGTCAAGCACACACTGTCTTTGCCAAGTGAATGTTCCCTTCAGCACTAAGCTCAGGGTGCTGCACTAGACATAGGAACAAAACAACGTAACAGAGACACAGGGCCTGAGGGTCTGGTTCTGCCAGCATATGGATGTAGTTTCCACCTACCATCAACCACTTCTCAATGACTTCCTGGAAAGATAACGTTTGACTCTGCTTTTCCACAGAAGTCTGAGGTTTTCCATTGTGTTGGGAACTTCAGCGGCAAACGTTGCTTCTGATGGTTTAGTCACAAAGGATCGGCTCTTTGATCAAAAGGTAGATGGCTGTATACCTTATACATATGTATAAGAATTCCAGCTAGATCCTCATGTGATTTTACACCCACTGCTTAGCTTTCCAGCATAGAAGCTGGAATTTTTTCTCAAACAAGTGTCCTTTAAGGCAGAGGGTTTTAAAAAGCTAGCTGCTAGGGACCATTTACAGTGTAAAAAAAAAGTCATAGACCCATTTTTCACAGCTCAGACTTAATTTATAAATGTAATATTTCTAATAAATCTGACTAAATAAATGCTAAAGTGGAGTAAACACTTACATTCTGGAAGATTTTACATATAGTTTAGTTGCTATTCGGGTCTGCTTTATTGCCATTGGTAATGAGGTAATCAATCCAATCTGACAATCCTGACATTCCCTTTGGAATGAGGGGACGCTCATATGCAACCAATGTGTGTGATTTACAGTACAGCAGATAAAAATACACCCAACACAATTTCTAACACAATACAACAGGATCCCTCTTCTTTCTGAGATAAATAAAATCACACCCTGCCTATTTCAGAAAAGGCAAATTTCCTTAAATATTCACCTCTATGATATGTTATACACTCCTAATGTTTTCTCAAGGGCTCTTGGGAAGAATAATGGTTCTAGCTTTCTAAAGCTTTCTATGTACAATCTGTAAGGGTTCCACATGAGGGACAAACTGAAGAACCCTGAGTTTCTAGCTTCGTCCTCCCCCCCCCCTAGGAGTCAATGCAGGTCCATTAGGCTGTAGGTGAAGCTGATGACTTTAAAGGAGATTAAAACAACATGGCTTCTCCAGCATAGCAGGTGTGAGGAGATGGCTGGTGGTTAAAGGTCATGCAGACCACTGGTGTGTAACACACCACTACTCATTGACTCCTTATTTATCTTTTCAGGGTTTTTTCCTACATTTCCTTCTCTCTTCAATACTCCAGAGACTCCATACACGCAAACAGGAAGCACTGCTCACCTATCACTCACTAACTGATATATGGTTCTCTCTCTCTCTCTCTCTCTCTCTCTCTCTCTCTCACACACACACACACACACACACACACACACACACACACANTCTCTCTCTCTCTCTCTCTCTCTCTCTCTCTCTTTCTCTCTCTCTCTCTCTCACACACACACACACACACACACACAATTTATCAACTGGCCAAACAAAGAGACTTATAACATGCTGTTAGCAGATGGGAGATGTAATTTAAATGGGTGTTTTTTTTTTTTTCACATGTGGACATATTCAAATATACAGTGGATATAAAAACAGCACATAATTATAAATATAAATGACTATAACTTGGTTGAATAAGTGTGCACACCCTTTTATAACGAGGCACGTGACTGGGCTCAAAATTAACCAATCACATTCACACTCATGCTCAAAAGTAATTAATCATACACCTGTCATAAGTGAAGTGATTCTGGTTAACCACAAATAAAGATCAGCTGTTTCTGTAGGATTTTCTTGACATCGTCTTGGATTCATCCGACTGCTGAAGCCATGGTCCGCAAAGAATTTACAAAGCATGTACAGATCTCATTGTTGAAACGTATCAATCAGGAGAGAATTTCCAAAACATAATATGTAGCATGTAACAGTGTGAAGGCCATCATCAACAAGTGGACACCACAATAACATTACCAAGAACAGGACCTTCCTCTAAAACTGATGAAAGGACAAGAGGAAAACTTATCAAGGAGGCTGCCAAGAGACCCACAGGAGCATTATTGAAGCTGCAGGAATATCCTGCAAGAGAAAGATCTGGAGCATTTTTGCAAAGAAGAGTGGAATAAAATTGCCAAATCAAGATGTGCTAAGTTTATAGACTCTTACCCAAAAAGATTAAGTGCTGTATTACTAGGAAAAAGTGCTTTAACAAAGTATGAGTTAATGGGTGTACACACTTATAAAACCAGGTTATTTCAGTTTTTCCCTAAAACGTTTTCATTTGTTTCTCGCTTGAATTCTGTTGGTAGCTATGTCACATTAAATATGGTTTCATTTTTTACATCACAAAACACCTGCTATTTTAACAGGCTTGTCGAGACTTGCTCTATATGAAAAATATTTGAATATACTATATAAACAATTCTGTACCATACACTACAGGAATAATTATTTCCTGTGAAGGAGAGCATGGCACTTATACAGGATTTATCGTTACCTCTAACACTCACCTTGAAGTGATTTGTCTATATGTTAGCAATGAGTTGAGGTGGGTGTTTTTCTGCAGGACTGCTACAAAAATCTGCAGAACGTCAGGAGTGGGATGGCCCATGTCAGCCCGCTGGAGCCTGAGTACAGTGATTAAGGGTTTGGCTGGGAGCATACAAGAGATGAGTTTTTGTCAATGCTACATATTTAGAAAAACACTTGACAGAGTGACCAAAATCTGCAGAGATTAAGGGGTTGTTTCTAATCATACAGTATACATGTCTTTTTTCATTTTCAAATCGTAAGTGTTGGGTGTGAATATGATTTTCCACTGGTCAGTGTTTGTACTCCAGTGTACCTCTGTTGATTCAAAATAGAATGTGTGTGTGTGCGTGCGTGTCTGGGTCTGGTGTGGGTTGCACTTAAGTGATTTGTAATGATATGCTCTTCTGTCTGTACAATGTGTATTTGTGCAGTAGTGAGACGGAAGGAACATACTTTCATTAAGTTAAAAGGACAGACTGAGACCACAAAGTGTATGTTTTAGTGCAACACACACACACACACACACACACACACACACACACACACAAACATACACGCTTGTGCACACTGACCAGCACTCTCACAGGAGTGAGAGTTCATAGGCTGCAAATCACAAATACACAGACACATAAAGAAAAGGCATTTCGCTTCCCAAACTGCCTTTCACAGTGCACACACGCCAATCCCCTTCATACACACATACACCCCAAACACAGAGAGACAAAATGTCTAAGCTTTATAGAAAGCAAAAGTCAACTAAAAGATTAAAAGCACTTTAGATTGATCAGTCCTCTGAACAGTTTGCAACATTCTTTAACAATAAGTTTACTACCATAAGAGAAACATAGTGACTGTTTGTTAGCTTACACTGATTGCTTTCATGAAACACATTTCTATTTTAGCTACAGTATCCATAAAAAGCAAATTTATATTGCTTTTTAAATCTGTATCCTTGACATTTTTTAATATTACATAGAATTATAGAATCTGCATAATGTAGCCATGAAATGGCCATTGTTGAAGCCTCTATTGAAGAAATGGTGGCTCATGCTTAGTGTATATAATAGCTACTAATCTGCCAATTATACTCAAAAGATAAAATCCATCAGCTGAATAATTACCTAAACATAAATCTTCATTCCATTTCAAGCTGATGTTTCAACCAAACATAGCACAGAAATAAATATATAAAATATAAAAATTGTATTTCACAATGGTTTAAATAATCTGAGCTTCACACCTTCTTGGGCTGCACCAGTGATTCTAGTGCCAAAGAAGGGAGGTGGGCAGAGATGTAACGCAGTCTGGGCTATATGAATTCCTTCGTCTACCTTTCGGCCTCAAAAACTCTGCAGCCTCATTTCAACGTCTCATGGAATTTGTGTTAAAGTATTTGAAAGGAAAAATTTGTTTTGTGTACATTGTTGTGTACTCTAAGACTGAGAAGGAGCACCTTAACCACCTGAAAGAAGTGCTGCAGTGTTTGAACAAGGCAGGTCTAACAAGGCAAAAGTCTCTGAAGTTTCTTGGACACGTGATTTCAGCTGAGGGAATAAAGACAGACCAAGACAAGGTTGACTCTGTTGCCAACTTTCCTGTACCTAAGTCAATGAAGGAAGTCCAACGATTTCTAGGCTTGGCGGGATGGTACCAGAGATTTATCCCTAAATTCTCAGAGAAAGCTGAGCACTACATGCCCTAAAAAAGAAAGGAGCTACTGGATGTGGACCGAGGAATGCCAGAATTCTTTTGAGTTGATTAAGAGTGAGTTGATCAATGCACCAATTTTAACTGCCCCTGACCTGAGTAAACTATTCAAGGTTCAGACTGACCCAAGTGACATTGGTATAGGAGCTGTTCTAATCCAAGATATTGAAGGAGTGGAACATGTCGTCACCTATGCTTCACGTCTTTTACGAGGAGCTGAAAAATCGTACTCTGTTTTGGAAAAGGAATGTTGTGCTATGGTATGGGCAATAGAAAAATGGAGACCTTACCTGGAGGGACGACCATTTGAAGTGATCACCGATCATGCTGCTCTTACCTGGGTCTTTAACCATCCAAAACCCTCATCGCGATTGATACGCTGGGGTATCCGTCTCCAAGAGTTTGAATTCACTGTCAAGTACAGAAAAGGACAATGTAATATTGTTCCAGACACACTGTCCCATAGTTTCCCTGAATCTGCATTACTCCACACTCTGCTAAAAGCAAAAGATTCTTTTGCAACCTTTCTGATAGGATGGTCAGACATCGCCAAAGCCCAACAAGAAGATGCAGAAATCCAAGGATTCATTGCTGAAGTTCAGTCAACCGCTGTTCCCAATTCCAATCGTAGCCACTATGTTATGAAGAATGGTTTTCTCTTCAGAAGCATATCTCGAGGACAGGAAGGAGAAAAACTTCAACTTGTCATTCCAACCTCTCTGAGAGCTGACTTTTTGAAATATGCTCATGACAACCCATT
>CM074963.1:4792395-4823427 GCA_037577455.1 Pangasius macronema
CTCCAAGTCTACGAACACACAGTGCAACTCCCTCTGACCATCCCTATACTTCTCCATCAAAATTCTGAGAGCAAAAAATGCATCTTTTGTGCTCTTTAGAGAGTGAATGGAGTGAGCAGGGGAAAAGAGAGGAGAAGGCCAGGGGGAGGGGTGGGTAGTAGAAGAGGAAGGGCACTTCTACAGTAAGATGAGCCACAGACTGTGTGAAAGATTTACTGTCTGACGTGGAATGCTTCTTACATACAGAGAAACAAGAGTAAAGGCACAAGAAATCCATGTGTGTGTGTGTGTGTGTGTGTGTGTGTGTGTGTGTGTGTGTGTGTGTGTTTTCATATTTTCTCACAAGGATTGGAATATCTGACAGTTTTGACCTTGTGGAGACATTTGGCTGGTCCTCACAAGGAAAACTCCTTTTATTAAACAAAAACTGTAGCTTTTACTTAAAAATTAAAAGAGCCAAAAGGTTTCCTTTTCAGTTACTGAGATTAAGATTAGTATTAAATTTAGGTGTTACTAACCAGTCATATCCACTCTGTGTCTTATAGAAATACCTACACACACACACACACACAATAACTCACTCTCCCTCAAACAGACATACATGCACTCACACATACAACTACATCAAAATCAGCCAGAAAAGTCCCAGACGACAAGCATTTAGAGTATCTCAGGAATCTAAATACTCTGCCAGTTGCACATTCTCAAATATGCATACACACACACACACACACACACACACACACACACACACACATGCACAGTCTTAGTTTTGGGGTTCCAAGAAGAACTGTTTCATACGTTTCTCTCATAAACACATTGAGTTCTGGGAAACCTGAAAGGAAACAGCACACCCAGTGCCATGGGGGTCTTCTCTGACATTTTATTACTTGTTTCTAAAAGTGTTTGCATTTATTTATCCTTCACCCCATTGCACTCTATTAGGTACCCCAGCTCTATGTTTAGACCAGACGTTTTCCCTCCTAGTCATAGATGGAAAAGACTCTTTCTTTATCTAACATGTGACCTCTGTTGAGAAGAAGAGTGTGAAGATTTATTTTGACCTGTCAATAGTTATGATGTCTATCATCCTCCTTCCCACCCTCTTCCACCCTCATTTCCACCCATAACTCGTGAAACACCCCCTACGCCCCCATCCCTCCTCCCCCCAGCCCTTTTCCGTCCACCTTGGCAAATAATAGGACATCAGCTGATATCTATAGCAGAAAGGATCTGGTGTTCCATGAAGTCTATTTAAAAGTATAGCTCTCTAGCTCTCCTCTCTCTCTCTTTAGCTCACCCGATCATATCTCTGCAAGATATTAATCCTTTTTGGTTACTATATCTCCCTTGTCCACACGTATGGCCTCACTTTCTCTTATAATTAATTCTATCTTTGAACTAAAAAGTAAAGTCCCATAAACGTTGATTTTCCCTGAGTGCAATAACAAGGCCATGTTCTCCAGGGTGTTATAAGCAACAGGAGTGAAATGAACTGGGGACATGTGCATTGCTGTTGTCGTCATGATGCGTGCTTCTGCTGCGATATGACAGTCAGTTTAAAAACTTTAAATCTTAAACGCAGTAAAGCTTAAATTGAGTACGTTGTTTCTATTGCAGTGTTGCAACTGCACCATGCTAAAGGGCAATTCTGCAACAGTCACTGATTTCAAGATAGTGAAGGTAAATGGGAAGTTGTAAAGAGGCTCGTAACATTTTATTGTTTATCATCAGGTTTAGAATTAGGAAATGCTGCTCTAGATTTGAATGTGCTCAGACTGCATTTAAGGAAGTATTCACAGTATTCAAGGAAGTATACTCGGCATACACCTATTGGGTGCAGTCCTCCAGGCCATTTTCTGGGTTGTATTTTTGGAAAAGAAATATTGAAACAGTGCCATTTACTATCATCACTGATAATTTAGTTAATGACTTTAACTGTATTGACTGTATGATAGAGCAAGTTAGGATAGTTAAGTACCCTGACATGATGAAGAAAAAAAAAAAAAAAAAAACTGGCAGCATTAAAAATTTGGAGCACAGGCCAGGGTGCGACAGGCTGTAATTCTACTTTCAGTGCCAGTTTTGAGAATCCACCCACAATGCCTTTGCCATGTGGTGTTCACACTCAGCAGCTGCAGGGTATACAGAGGATTAGAGCTACCACCCGAATATTACCTTTCTCATAGAGCGTGACTTCTCTAATGATTGCATGCAATGCAATGTGGAAAGGATCAGCAGGTTGTCAACATGGATAAATATGAACTTTACTGTCATTTTGTGGGTAACAAGATACTGACATGAACCTATATTAAGTATCTAAAAGCATCACAAAAAGGAAGTCTTATAAAATGTATTTTTAATATGTAAAGTTGAAAGATTCGTACCACAAATTTTGGTATTCTGTATATTAACATACAATTAACTGTATATCTTTAGATATAGAGGCTATGGCTGATTGTTGTTTGGCAGCTCTTTTCATTTTTATTTCTTCTTCTTCCTTCAACAAAGCCAGGTGTATAGGCAAAGCACTGTCATAACAAGACAAATCCTGCTTTGATTCTGCAACATTAACATTCCAATGACTTAATATAGGGCAGAGCCCCACCATCTTTATCACATAAAAGGTCCTCATTCACAACTTCATACATTTTAAATTCCCTTGAAACACTAACTACCTCTTCTGAGTCACAGATGCCTTAAACGAATGTTGCTCTTGCAGATGTAAGCTAACACTCCATCGATCTGCTTGCATTTATATCGCCGGATAGCAGGCTCACTGCTCCATAGAGTTAGAGTTTTAACTAGTGGTTACGAAGGGGAACTACATGAAGTGCTTTTAGAGGTCCAATGGGGCAGGAATCACTCTGCCCATCATCGCTTCATGAATGTTTTCAGCGGAGGGGGAGACATTTATTGACAGCATCTTGGTTTTTATAGCAAATTGGGATAGTTTAAAAATACTCAGCATCTCCCAAGCTCTTGTTTTATAGCACATAATTGGAATTAAATCTAATACAAAGAAAGGCAAAGTGTAAGTGCAGACAGTGTGGCTATGATGCACAAAACCATTTCTATTTTAAGATGTATTACAATAATATGGTGGATTATGGAATATCTTTACATCAGAAATGTGTGTGCATCATGAGGACCTTGTTTCCCAAACAAAAGACAAAAAAGAAGAAAAGTGTGTTTCCGTTTTCCAAATTGTTTGGACTAGTTTCATATACTTGGTCTGTTTGGGTTTTTTTTAGATGTAGTTGGGCTGGAAATTTTGCTGAAACCTGGCAACCCTGGTTAATGATTTTAGCTGTTCTGCATGTGCCTTGCTGATGATAGGAAACATACCTGCTGTAACTGTGCTTGATCACAGTTGAGAACCACTCAAAACAAGCTGCTAGACTGTATACTTGATGACTGTGTGTTGTCGAATTTCAACTGCCTGTTACATGCTTACTCTAAAAACAAAAAAGAATGATAGCCTGTCAACTTCATTTTATTTGAGACTATGTCATTATTAATGTCATGTTGCCCCACCAAAATCTGCTGCTTAATATTTAGTTTACAAGATTGTTGCCACAGAAGCATTGGCCAAGCTATAATCCCCAGAATCCCCACTGACATGTAACTTTTAGGGCCCAACTACACCACACCAGCTGTCCGCCAGTTAACTGGGTGTGTTGTTGATCATCAGTGGATAAAAAGTCGTTTGTAGTTTTTGAGGTCTGCATTGTTGGCACTTGCCATTGCTACTTAGTGGCAAATCAGCTTTGGAGCCTGGGTGGAAGAAAAAGTTTTCTACTTGGCTGTTCACCCTAGCAAATCAGTGCAGATTAAACAAAACTGGACTCAGCAAAGCAAGGGAACAACAATTTTAGCATGGCACAGACAGCTTATTTGAGCAAATACCAACTACTGGCACTTATGGAGAGTTATTTCCTTTTATGCAGGTTAAGAATGTGAGTGTGTACCAGGGGTTGGCTTTGGCTTTGGCTTTTGCATCTTTCCAGACTGTTAAAGTGCACATCCTCACAGAAAATAGAAAGGTAACACTGCATGAGAATTGCTATATATGGACCAGTAAACTCCAGCACACACTGTTTAATTAGGTCCACATTTTCCCAGATTTGCCCATTTTTATGCAGGGCAATTAGATGTAATCGTCAGTCTGCCTCGGCTGGCACTAGATCTGTACCAATCTTTGCCAAGAAAAACAGCCTACCTTTTGGATTATTTGGAAGGTAGCATACTGTTGTTTTAATTTTTTTTGTTGGCAGCCAAAAAAAACTAGATTTAATAGTAATCATAGACAATAACTACATAAAATGTAGAACAGGGAAGTCGAATATTTCAAAATGAAATACTTTTCAAGTAGCCGCTTTCAGTAGTTTCTTCTAGGAGGACCCATGTAGTTCTCTTTAATTTACAGGAAATTTCAGACTATAATCCTTCAGGCTTTGCAATGTTTTATTCTGGGAAATGGTAGATTTTGTTGCCATGCAACTATTTCTTCTTCCTTCTACAACTCCTTGTTTAGAGGAACAGAGCATTGGCCTATGAAAGAGCAGGCCAAAGTTAAAGATGAAATAGACAGACAGAGATAGATAGACAGAGAAATTGGAGGAGGGGCAAAAATGTGTAACATTTATATTAAGACTTCTCAGTTATTTGAAATGCTATAACGACTTCCTGTTTTAAAAGTCCAATGTGTACAGTTAAATTCCTGGCACGCTTGAATTACTCCTGGCTGGCTTCAGTATATATGGCATGACTTCTCAATTGCAAGCCCAGGGAGCTGCTGCCCTGCCCAGATTTCATGTTTTTCCTGCTCTAACACACCTGATCCAGCTTATCAGCTAATTATCGAGCTCATTGTGAGATGGATCAGGTGTGTTGGGAATAGGGGCAACTTTTACAATTACTCAGCCAGAGGGGATTTAACTTGTATAATGCTTCAGTACCTATGCTTAAGTAAATGTATGCACAAGTGAGTACTTGTGTGGAGTCATTTTGTGTGTGTGTGTGTGTGTGTGTGTGTGTGATGAGGTAATGGTTAGTTGAAGCTCTTATCTGATAGAGAAGGGGGGTGAAATGCATTTCCTTCTGAATTCTGAACTGTGGTACCACAAAAGCCTCTTTGTCAGAGTTGTTTCTCCATCACCGTGCTGCACGGCGGATTCAACCAGGCTCCTGACCCTCTCATCCTTCCCTTCTTTTTCTCTCCTCCCGCCAGGGAGAGACCAATTAGTGACAATACAAGTAGGTTAGGCTGCCCATTCAGAGAGAGCATTATTGAGCACAATGCCAAGAGGATTGTAAGCTAACAATAGGACTCATAGGCCAGTGCTAGAGTGTCACACACCAAGAGAGCCATTTAGTTCCTGTAGAGCAAGAGGAGACACCTGAGCTCCCTCTGTGTCCAAGTATGTGTGCGTGTGTGAGAGAGATAGATAGACAGAGAGGGAAAGAGACTTGAGAATGAAAGGTTTGTGTTTCATGGCAGAGACTTTTTGTCACTTGCACAGCCACTTTTTTCTAATGCTCTTTCTCTCATATCATTCCATTACAGTTTCCATCCAGGGTTGCTACACACTCACACACACACACACACACACACACACACACACACACACACACACACGCACGCACACAATTGTTCGATGCTCCAAATACTGATGGGAAAGGGATGATGTAATGTTCCCAGTCTGCAGGTCAGGGGTGAGAGGTTATTTGAGTCCATACATAAAGGGCCAACTCTAGTGGCATTGTCTGGGGTCATAGCCTATGACCCAAGGGTCAATGGTTGACTTTCTATAGGGTTTTAATATCACACTATTCCATCTCCCTCACTCTGACTCATTCTCTCTTTATCTGTCTCGCACAGTAACCCGTGTCACATGTATGGCTCAGCCGATGCAAATTTTTATTTGGCTGATTAAATAACACCAAGCTGAGCCATTATTTACTGCATGATTACCAAAAAAATCTAATCAGATATATTTTCAGCCAACACTTCAGGAAGGTCTGATATGAACACAGCAAAATTCAGCAAGCACTGTGTGTGCTCCTGCCTCTAGCCCAGCGTTCCCGGGATAGGCTCCGGATCCACCGCGACCTTGACCAGGATTAAGCAGTTACTGAAGAGGAATGAATGAAAAGTGCAGCAATTGTGGTGGCATTAGAGTGTTGCTTTGTAGTGCCTACTAAAAAGAGCCTAAGGTATAAAAGTGCACATCTGTTTATGCATGTGGTTGCATGTGAAGGAGAGAATGGATGGTTATGCTTACAAATAAATAGTCCACAATGCCCATGAAAGTGCCTCCATCAACAGCGACTCTTAAGCTATTTATAAAACCACCAAATGACTTTAGGCCTCTTTCTCTCAAAAAAGCTCTCTTTTACAAACACACACACACACACACACACACACACACACACACACACACACACACACACACACTCTTTTCTCTTTCTCTTTTCCCCTTCTCCCTGCCACCCCCAGCAGTCAAAATTACCTTTACCTAATGTATATAGTTTGCATTATCTAACCTTGATACACCCCCTGGTAAAAATATATGTGCTTAATTGTATTTAAAATATACTGAACTCTGTCTGACCTGGATAAAGTGAATACTGAAGATAAATGAATGAATGTGTGAGGTCGTCATTTGTAATGGAATGTGCAGAGGAGAAAAGTGGTGCGTTTGTCATTTGTAAGTTAGCATGTTTGTAATGTTTCAAACAGAGTAGAGCTGTTTAATACATATTAACATCTGTTTATAGTCAATATTCTGTTCGTACATTTTTTTAAAAAAAACAGTGATAGCTACAGTATGTTAGTTCTGTCTGTATTTGAAGACACTCATGGCCATGGGCGCTTTGCTACTAGGAGCCAGGGGTAGGTATTTTCATTATTGGGTGGAGTTTGTGTCCCTTTGTTCACCCTCCCATTCATGCATCTTGCTAGTCATAAGGATTTACTACAAAGCATGTGTTCAAATATTTGTTAAAACTAAATTGTAAGAGTATTCTATTAAAGTGTGTTGAAAATAGCACTTTCAGTTTTAAGGTTTAACCTGTTTTTATTCATATAGTATTATGCTATGGGAAATATATTGTTTATTATTGTTTTTTAAATATGTGGTATACATAATGGCGAGCTTTTTTGTGTTAGATAAACATGAGGAATAGATAAGTATAGTACGTTTTTAGTAGATTTCTAATAAAAGTGCAATAGTAATACTTAAAATAACATTTTATTTCACCCCAAATACATCATGGTATACTTAGTACTCGGAGTGTATCATGGATTCAAACACATATTCCGTCGTATATATAAAGCCTACTGACGTATATTTGAAATAGGTACATTTTAGCATGGTTAAGTTGGACTTTAATACTAATTTTGTACTATTAAATTATATGAAGTACAAAAATAATGATCATTAGTTATTACTAATTAGTGTATAGTTCCAAACTAAATGGTGTTATAGCATAATCAAGTTCTTTAGTACTTTAGTTAACATTTTTTCACCATGTTTTTTTTTTTTTTTTGTCCAACAAGCTCAAGACAAATTCATTCATTCATAAATTCTGACAGTCAGTCAGCTTCAGTAACCAGTACACCCTCAACAGGATCCTAGTTCATCTGAGGACATAACACACACACACACACACACACACACACACACACACACACACACACACACACACACACACACACACACATCTATTCGCATGCTCATTCACACTTAGGGGTAATTTTGTGTCACCACCCACCTACCGAACAATTGAACAAATGAATATTTTATACTTATCTTAGGCACAACAGTGGTTCTCTGGGACGGATTAATGCATAGGCTAACCTAGGCTGTAGGGGCCCACACTGATCAGGGTGCCTCTGCTCAATGTTTTTTACTTATATATTTTTAAACCGTTTTATCAAATCCCACACATGTATTCAACTGATCCACAATTATTATTTCTATAGTAGTAATTACTAGTGTTGCTGGATGGAGGATTTAAAATAACTGGAAATTGATGAGCTTGCTGCGCACATGACAGGTTAACATCGTCCCTCCCATCACCCATGTCAATCTCGACTGTAACCTAATTAACCTACAAACAACAGATACAGGGCAGTAACCACCATAGATATTGAGGGGGACACATCCGATAATAATCAGATACGGCCAAATTGTCCCCCAATATTTGATATTTTTGATGCTGTTCTGCTGCACTCCATTATGCACCATTATGTATGCTGTTAGTTTAAAAAGTTAAATTTTTGGAAGAAAAGTCTAAAGGACAATATGCAGCATGACATGGGTTTGATTTGATATCAACACAAGGTCTTGACTCAGATGTATGAAGTGTCTACTTCAAAGTATAGATGATATCGTAATGGAGGGCTCTGTTGGAAATGCATCCATCTAAAGCATGTGCCACAGACCATTAATACAAATATGACAGTTTTAATATAACTATAAATATTTTAACTACATAAAATAACTTTAAAAGCTTCCGGAAAGCAGTCATATCACTGTCACATAATTCAAGGGTAATGCACTTTGAAACCAGCTACCTGTTCAAGACACATTAGAAACATAGGAAGAGGAACGACCCAAATACCCTCTTGTTACATGGCAAATTCCACCACAATACACTGAAATGGGAGATGTAGAGTTTTCCTTCACTGATTGAATGGAGAGAAGGCGAGAGCATACAGAGATGCTAATGTTTAAATTGTCAACAAATTTTTATGCTTAGCTTCTTACTATTACCTATATCTCATGTGGCGATCTTACAATTGACTATTAAGCAGGGCAGCATTTGATACATTCATACCAGCACCATACACAGTAGGCTGATTGACAGTAGTGTGTGACTGTGCCCTGCGATGGATTGGCACCCCGTCCAGGGTGTCCCCTGCCATGCCTCAAGTCCCTGGGGATAGGCTCCAGGCTCCCAAGCAACCCTGTGTATAATGGATGGATGGATATGAAAAGTTGGAGCACTAAATAGATACAGATCGTCACATTGCATTAAATATGAACTACTACTAACTTCAGTTACTGTAAGCACACATAAGGTTTACCTGTTATACAGCAAATGCATCTAGTTATCAAGTTACATAAACTGCCTCAAAAGCACCCTGAACTTTGTTTTGCAACAATTTTAGACATTTGTGCAGCTAGACTACTGATTTGACACTTTGGTAGATCATTTCCTTCCACAAAGCGTTTATAGCCTGGGAATTTCATGGCCATCATTCAATTATGGAAATGGGTTATCCCTCTAGTCAGCCTCAAAGGAAACTACAAGCCCATGGTCTGGAGGTCGATGTGAAATGAGGGGTACACACAGTCCTTATTTAGGAAAACTGACAGTTGGTGACACAGCCTTTACATACTGAAGCAGGAGAGTGTATTTGTATAGAACCTTATTCCCTTATTAGGGAACTGTGAGGACAAACATTAGTGGGGCCCTTTGTGGAAGTGGCACTGAAATTGGATGACGTTGTCTTCTTCCTCTCCAATGCAAATGTGGCCTGCATCTTCATCG
This sequence comes from Pangasius macronema, assembly GCA_037577455.1. NCBI lineage: Eukaryota > Metazoa > Chordata > Actinopteri > Siluriformes > Pangasiidae > Pangasius > Pangasius macronema. The sequence goes on from CM074963.1 coordinate 4,801,960, forward strand.
GCGTACGGCCTGTCCAATTAGTATGCCACAAGGATTTCTTCTTTCATTGTTAGCAAAATTGGCTAATGAGCAAAACAATCATCTACTTAGTGAAGGGACACAGCTAAGGCAGTGAATGGATTAGCAAAGCTTCTAGTAAGAGTAGCAAACACTGTCACTTGCTTTGTAATCACATTGTAAAAAGGCTTGTCGGACTATTACAGCAAATTTTGAGAGCATTTTAGGAACTCTTAGCATTTTAGACAGTCACCAGTTGCTTGGAACCTATATTAAAGGAAATGCTCTTCTTAAAACTGTGAAATCAGAGCTGGTTCAGGAATTGCTGCAATGTCACAAGGTCTCTAACAGAACCTTAAACTGGACTTTTAAAACAACCATTTTCTAAGATGGAAAAAGAGAATTCATTTATCACATTCAGTTTGGGTAAACTCTGTGCTAGTTTGGGGATAACCGTGTTGCTGTTTCAGCAATTCCTACTCTGGCCTTTTAGGAGTGAGGGTGAATGGGGCAATGATGGAATGAAAGAAGAGTAGACGTAGCCAGTCTACTCAAAACAAGTCCCTCTCTCTCCTGTTCACTCTTTATTACTAACACACACACACAAGAAGTGATTCCCTCATTAAGGGTATTGTCAAAATGCTGATGTAATGAAAGTTAATCTGCTGCTCTCTCCTTGGCCGAGAGGCCTTTGTAAGCGCGATTACTCTGCCCACCCCTTACACAGGTTCATTAAATCGTTGAATGTGTGTGTATTTAAGTGTATGAATGCAGAGACAATGCACTCTGGGAGTAGATAACAAAAGGCAAGACCTTCTCAGCATGTGCTTTAGTGCACGTAGGCTAGTCTGAAAGGGAACATGAGAGTCCATCTATGTCTGCATAAGCATCAAGTCCCTGAGTAAGGAAAATGCTGAGTTCATTGTCACATGATAAGTGTGTGACAAATGTGCTGCTTGTTAAAAGTAAATCATGTAATATCACTGCACCCTCTAACTGAAATCAGAGAAATCAAATATTATAATAAAAAAAGAACCTTAAACTTTAAAACCTGCCTTTTTCCAAGGAGGAGACAAGGTGAAGGTAGTCCTCACATCAGAAGCAGCGTTTTCTGAAATAGCAATAATATCTTACTGCAGTACGCAGAATCTCACCAACTTACTATTGCTGTCACTTTGCATAGGGTATAATATGATGCATGGTGCATCTGATATCTTTTATACACTTTGCTGGCTACAGGCTTCAGGATCTTGAAGGTTGCAATCTGATTGGCTGTCCGCATTTCTGTGCATGCCCACTTCGATTAGCCAATCATCAGTGACTTGTGACAAAATGAGCTTTTTGGAGCAAAATAGTCACTGGACTGAACAAAAAGGTTACAATATCTTTTAATATCATTGGGCATCATTTATACATTTTTTTGCGAAAGCTTGTTCACAGCATAGCTCATTTGTGTTTAGTGACACCCACAAAACCCACAGAAAGCTGAATATGACAAAATGATGAGGCAGAAGTGGACGTTATTTTGAACAAGGTAACAACACCTGAAAAGGAACAATTTCTGGAACCAAATTACCAAAAAAAAAGGTGAATTACTGTAGGTGTGAATTAAGTGAGGTGATGTTTGGCTTCCAAGACTTCATGTGATATAACAGGAGCTTGCATTGTATGTGTGAATAGCTTGGACAGGAATGCACTTCATGTACTGAGAAAAGGACAGAAAACTTGTTTACTCAAACGATGGAAAACCAGCTGTTCGACTCCTTCAGTTAAGTTTTATTACACACAAGTTGAAAACTACATCTATTACCCTTTATTAATTTGGACAATTCAGAAAGAATATCATAGCAATGTAGTTCTATCCAACTTTCATACTATGAGATATCATTTTCATCCATTTTCAGTGATCATTGATCCTAGTCAGGGCCTATCCTGGGAACACTGGTTGTGGATATAATGCTTGTCCAATGCAGGTCACCAGGCACTCACACATATTTAGCATAGCCAACCCACTTACTGGCATGTTTTTGTGGAGTGGGGGAGCAAACGCGGTCTCAGGGAGAACATGCAGTGAAACTCCACGCAGACAGTAACCCAAGCTCTGGATTGAACCAGGGATCCTGGAGCTGTGAGATGGCAATGCTACATACAGCACCACCGTGCCACACGCAATGGCTCAGTACAATAAAATGGAATTACAGTTCCTTACACATTCATGGAAGTTTTGTGGTGTCCATATGCAATCAGGCCAAAATACCTAATTTGGCCTATTTACTTCAAGATGTGTTGATTACATTGGCAACGCATAACCAAACCTTCTTCTTCAGTTCTTCAGGAGACGCACTGTCATCTTCAAAAGCATGAATTTTACAGATTTAGAGCTAAATTTATAAATGCCTTTGAATGAAACATTGCTGAAAGCATTTTTAAACATTTCTGCATAGATATTTAATGACTGCCTCTTCAGTTGTTTTGGGGTTTTGAGTAAACAGGTTTGTTTTGATCAGTAATAAGTAATAAAAAGTGTTGAAATTATTGCCAAAAGTAATAGCACATGTATTACAGATATGGTCGATTTCTTCTTTAAAGCTCAGTCACAAATCACTCTCAAAGTGAAATAAGCAAATAAATGAATCAGTCAATAAATAACAACTATATAAATGTGTCAGAATATCAGTATATTAAATATATGAAAGTGTCAATTTGCTTTATGAGTTTGCTAAGTGGACATAAAAAAAATCAACTTATTTAACTGTATTTTTGCTGTACCCAGCACTGATAAATGACCAGGAATGACTTTACAAACAAAAAAACAAAAAAAACAAAAAAAAAAAAAGACAAAATTCCAACTCAGCATCTTTTCAACAATCCTTTCATAGTGTCCATCATTTTTCTTCACTGTTTTCTTCACAATATTTGGTTTGAAATGTCTTTTCGAGAGTGACTGTGTACCGAGATTAGGAAAGTGCTTTTTTCATCTGGTGTGTTAAATTTCTTTTCTTTCTCTCTCTGTTCACCTTTTGACAGCAGGCTTTGTGTGAAGACTGTGGGAAAGTTTCCTTTCCTGATGAGGTCATGCATCCAAACCCCTCTTTCACTTTCTCTGTTTCGCACACACCCACAGGATTGGGATATGCCATGACCTGACAAAGAAGTGTGTGTGGGTGGATAGGGGGTGATTAACAGTTAATCAAGTATACAACAAGATCTTAGCTGTTGAATGCATGTTGGTAAGTGTGGAAAAAAAAAGTGAAGCTGGGTTGGAAATGCTAGAAGTGATGTAACAGTATCCACTGTACTTTTTTTTTTTAACATGACACCTAATTTCCTTTACAAGGCTTACTTTACAATTGTGTATAAAAGGTGCACATTTAGACATGACGACACATGCGCAAGTAATACACACCAACCCCCATAGCTCACGTAGGCACCAGAAGTTAACATGAACCCCCTCTGGACACACATTTACATATACATATACCAACCCCCCAACCTCAGATTTTTCTACATCCTAAAGCTAAACGTACAGGCCACCAACCCCCATCCATCACGTACATCACGTGTAATCCAAACACAATACACATGTTCCATATAGACAACACATCAGTGCGCTAATATATACAGACATTATGCATACATACATCATTATGTGATACAGTTGCAATGCAAGTTACCACAATATTTGTATCCTATTGTCATATCATCCAGCCTATTATTGCGGACCAACATCCACAGCATTTTAGGGACAAAACCAAACACCTCTCTGTCTGAGACACTAACCCAATCCCTAAGAACTTGTATACACACACACTCAAAACAGACTAAACAGACTAAATTCAATTTGTCAGTACCGAGCTCATGGATTACTTCCTCATGTCCATGAGTTTATTGAAGAAGAATCCCAACTGGGCACCCATCCAAACAGACAGACAGACAGACAGACAGACACACACACACACACACACACACACACAACCATATACATTCATTACACCTCAAACACCTCCATCCATGAGAGGCACGCTTCATACACACAAGATCTAAAGCATCAAGCGGGACAGATTACGAATCTTTCACTCTTAGTCAAGCATGCTGTGGCTTGAAAAGAGGCAACATAAAGGCAATGAATAAACAAAGCGAGAGAAAAGGAGTTTGTGTGTGTGTGTGTGTGTGTGTGTGTGTGTGTGTGTGAGAGAGAGAGAGAGAGAGAGAGAGAGAGCGCTAGCACACACAGTGTTATTATGGCTTGAGCCATCGTAAGTGTTTCCAGATATTTCCTACAGATATTTGTCTTTTCTTGCAAACAGCCATGCACAATTAAGTGTAAATGATTGTCTCCATTGCATTTGTCTATACTTATGTACGTTTTAAATCGCATTTCCAGTTTATATTTTAAACATTGTGTGTGTGTGTGTGTGTGTGTGTGTGTGTGTGTGTGTGTGTGTCCACAGTGATATGAATATGAGAGTTTTGAACTTGTGGGGACATTTGGCTGGTCCCCACAAGGATAACTACTTTTTTTTTTTTTAATCACAAAAATTGTAAATGAAAGAGCTAAAAGGTTACTCTTTGGATACTGAGGTTAAGGTTAGCATTAATTAGCTGCACTGCTAATTATGTGTGTGTGTGTGTGTGTGTGTGTGTGTGCGTGTGTGTGTGTGTGTGTGTGTGTGTGTGTGTGTGTGTGTGTTAACTATTGCCACCTGCTGGTTTTGACTGAAACATGTCAGTCTTCATAAGTTGCCAAATGAGACTAGATTGGACAAGTTGCTTTTATTATATAAGAATGTAGGATGCAGTCATATCTATACATCATTTACACCCAATATACCTGAATGGAGGTTATCAGAGAGAGTGAGAGAGAGAGAGAAAGAGAAAGAACAATTTCAACTGAAAGAGATAAAAAAAATAATAATAATAATAAAATAATAAAAACGTGAAAGTATTTGTCATTCCTGAAAAAAATGTGTGTGTGTTGAAACCTGGGGTCCAAGTTCTGGATCTATTCTACATGAAACATCTTGCGATTTTATTTACGAAATAAATATATTGTATATGTTAATTAGGAGCTGTTTAAAGTCAGTACACTTACATTTTATATGAAACAATTTGTATTGTATATACAAATACTAAATGGCAAGTACTGACCCAGGAAGCAGCAATATCAATAATGTTGCTAAAAATAATGAATAATTATTCATTAACTGCTTCATCGAGATGGAAAAAATATCGAAAGATGACCGAAGCCACGTGTGGAAAGTGACATACCGTGAATATCGATATACAGGAGCACTACATGTTGAAGAAAGCTGAGCAAACAGGAGAATTATACATGAAAGCTGCACTGTAAGTTCTCAGTTATAAAGAATGTCCTGGTTTTCTGGTTCTCGAGCAGTGGAAGAGAAATTCACTGAGAAGCAATAAGATCCTTCCGATTGGTGGATTAATTAATATGCTTTATGAGATGAATACACAGATTTTCTAAACAGATCATAATGCAATGTAATAAATGCTTAAAGCTGAAAATAAATATGTGCACTTACATTAAATATTCATCACGAGTCTTACTAGGTTGATAAATTGATTATAAAAATAGTCAATACTGAATAGTAAAAGCTGGCCAAATCACAAACTGATTGATTTAGTGATCAGTTACCAATCACCACTAGAGTGTTTCTATGGACAGATTATAATCAAGCACTGATGAATATAAAAGGAGCATACACAAAATATGAGCTATGATGCATATGATACACATTTTGCCAGTAGAATATGCCAAATGCCACTAATTATTAATAGCAGAATAGCAGAATGCCTTAAATAGGCAAGTTAAAATATTTCATATGTCATTTGTGGCAGTAACAGAGAGGATTTGTACAAATGTCGAGGATGTTCAAGCTGCTGTAAGCGCTACGTTTTCATATCCCATGTTTGGATATTAAACAGTCTGACTCATTTAGCAGCCCAAATGATCTATCAAATTATCTATCTAACTGAGGAACGCTATCTTTTCGACATGTTTCTCAGAGTGATTTACCTTTTTGCAGAGCAAAAATAACGATTATTGGACTTGACAGCTCTATTTAATTCAAGAAGCAGCGCAGTTTACTGAAGCTTGATGCATGGCACTGTGAATGCACTGAAAAACAAAATAGTGCTGAGAAGTGTTTTAAGGATTTGATGAATGACTTTCAAATCGAGGCTTACGGGAAAAGGAGTTGGGAAAGCATTCTCACACAATTTGCAGACTCTGCACAGTACAGACTGTAACTCTGGTATGTAGATCACATGGTGCTTCTTTTCGCAGGGGACACAGCTGGTAGTTTAAAGCTATTTTAAGCTGAGATGATGGGACTCCCTCTATTGGATGATCTGTGTAAAAGGCACAAAGCAGCCTGTGGTGAGTTCAAGGCCATTGAAGCTCAAACGTGTTCTCCTATGCTCATTTAAAGAACATATTACACTGAGCAAAGGCCATGCTCTCGTCCTCAATAGTCTTTCTGTAGTATTTAATAGTTCGCAGTAGTTTTGATGTCCCCTATACAGGTACAAAATGTCGATTTTGTTGGTGACACCAGTCCACATGTCCACAAGTTTGAAGAAAACAGCTGCCATATGCCTCTCAATCCAGAGTGGAATATGAAAATGGCTGAAAAACAAAAGGGCATGTTTGACTTTATTTGGCTTTCTGGGAGCCAATCATCACCTTGGAGACGAAGTTGACGATAGCACTGGCCGGTTGCTCGGGGTCATGCTCTGCGAAAAGGTGACACACGTTCCCTGTGCTGCTCCCACTCTTCCTCGCTACAAAGCCAAAGATCCTGTGTGCACACAGATACACACAAGGCAAAGAAAAATGGATTTAACTTAAGAAATGGTGTGAGATATGGAGATGAGTTTTAAAAAAAAAAAGGAGAAAGACTTACTTTGCATTCAAACAGCCATCTCTTGTCCATCTGTAAATAAAATAGAAGTGAGCCTTGCTGGAATACATCAGTACACACTGGGTATGCTGGAGATGTAGATGGAAATGTGTGATAATTACTTTCTGTCCTGAGGGTCCAGGGCACAGAATATGACTGTGTTGACAGGATAATGTCTCCTGAAGAACAATCTGGAAGCACAAAATATTGGAGGAACTCAAACTGTGATTTCTAAACACTGTATGTAAATGACTGTATGCAGCAGCGACACGAGTGTGTGTGTGTGTGTGTGTGTGTGTGTGTGTGTGTGTGTGTGTGTGTGTGTGTGTTCTTTTTTTATAATTATTTAAAAAACACACACACACACACATGTGGACTGATTTTTTTCCCACTATTTTTTCTTCAGAACTTTGAAAATCTGCAAAGTTTTTCCTATTTGTGAGTGTGTGAGTTTGTGAGTGTGTGTGTGTGTGTGTGTGTGTGTGTGTGTGTGTGTGTGAGAGAGAGAGAGACTTACTTCCTCTGGTTATCTGTAAGCGTGATGCCCTGTGCAGACACTTTGAAGTGAACGATAGTGGAGGTGGCTGGAGGATACTGACTAAGACTCACTGTGGTGGCCTTTTGTACTGCCTGTATACCTGTCAGAGACTCCAGCTCCACACTGCCCAGAAACCACACATTACACGCTGAAACACACACACACACACACACACACACACACACACACACACGCACACAGGTTGGGATCTGCTTCAGCATACACATTTCCATGCACCAGATTCCAGACTTTTGATACTTTTGAACACTGCGACACAATGAGGTTGTCAGAGCAAGATATAGTCACTGGACTGAAAAAGAGTTACAGAAACCCGTCTTTAAAAGTTTTATAAGGTTTTGCTAGAAGCAGTTAACAGTGAGAAGTGAGTTAACATCATAATCCTACATGTTTGCCAACAAGCTATGAAAATGGGTCTGTGGTTGGTTGTCTGCCATGTAATTAAAACTGCCTCTTTCAGTAAATGTAGATGGTTCTTGGCCACATTTATTTATGATACATTACACAAGACTTCCACGTACATACACATAAATTCAAGGATTTGAGGAGATTGGAATATTGCAGTCCAGTAGTCTAGATCCAGCCCCTGAAGTCAAATATAAATTAGTCACTGTGTGCTATTCTCCACCTTTTTTATTATTATTATGCTTTAAATTATTTTACTTCAATCTGCACTCCATACCCCATAATGACAACGCAAAATCTATTAAAATTTATTAAAGGAAAAAAACTGAAATGAAGAGGTCTGAATACTTTCCGAATGCACTGTATTCTTAGCGAACTTTACTGCTTCACAAGAGCTTACAAACCTGCTCCTTGTTTCAGTAACTCAGTGGCTGAGTTTGTAGAAGTCTGTCCTTGAGTCTCATTCAGCTCTTCCAGAGGGTCTGGTAGCGAGAAAGCGGCAGAGACAGAGAGAGGGACTCAAATGGTTATAATGTTAAGGTTGAAGAATGCTTAGAATATGTTACACACACACACACACACACACACACACACACACACACACACACACAGGGTACCTCTGTCTGGGATGATTAGTTTGCAGGGCAAGGCCAGTGGTGTGATGGAATGTTGGCACACGAGAGCTGTCAAGCTTCCTAGAAACGATTTAAGAACATATTCAAATAACACATTACTTGGCTGTAAGTCGAGACGGCCGAGACAGAAAGGCATGATGATGATGATGATGAGGCATATATAGAAATAAACGAGTGCAAAATCTGGCCACTAGAGGGAGGTGATGGTGTAAAATTTTGTGAGAATTAAAAAACTTTTGCACCTGCATCTACACTGACTTGCCAGACAGACACACACACACACATATACACACACATACCGAAGTAGGGTTCGTTGGGGCAGCCCTTCAGCCTCACTCCTTTCTGTGTGCACTCGATCAGGAAGTGACGTACAAGCTCACTGGTCAGGTCCCCCACTGCACACAGACACAGGGTTTGGCATTAATTACACACAGTACACCTGAAGCCACCATTAGCTCAGGCTAATTCTGATCACATCCATCTTTCAAAGTTGTTTTCACAGCATTAAATTTATAATTCCTCATTTTCTTCACTTCTATATAAAAACAGAGCCAGGTCACCTTTAAGTGTCACGTGTCATGGCCTGATATGCAAATTTGAGAACAAAAACATTGTAACTACAGAAGATTATAAGTGCAGTAAATCTGGATCGCTAGTTCACCTGAAGCAACTGAACAAACTGAACAAAATCATCACAACCATGTTATGGTTTATTTTGACAGGTTTGGCTACTGTTAAGTAAATTGCTGAGAATATGACAAATATGACAATTGAATATGCAAATAAAGCATGAGATATTGAATTCCCACTTGTGTCTACCAGTGACAAATCTGAGCTTGCTTGCTAGCACTGATGGCTGAAGGACACTCCACTCTGGTGCATGGAAATGTGTATGCTGAAGCAGATCCCAACCTTGTGTTTGTGTGTGTGTGTGTGTGTGTGTGTGTGTGTGTGTGTGTGTGTGTGTGTGACATTTCCAAACTTCCCCTGATCCTGGCAATTTTAATGAAGGTAACAGTGTGTTCCTATATTACCGGTTTTATTATAACCACTTATTATTCAACATAGATTATTTTGTTATTAAAAATTGGTACTTTAACTCTCTGGACCTGTTGGCGAATGAATACTAACACTAACTGTACATACCTTTTCTGTTTTGTTTCACTGTAGCTATTGACTAATTCATAACAGTTAAATACTAGTATTGTAAAGTATGCTTTAAATAATGTGTTAGTGCATGTTGTTGCTTTGGGGAATCCATAGCTGGAGGTAAGGGTGGCTATGGGTTTTTCGGACTGACCTTCTCCCTTGCTAAAATCATCTTCAATTTTTTGAGTACTTTTCAGCTTTGTGTTAAAGGACTTTCTCTTTTTTATCTTCTCTTCAAACTCTTCTATCTTTTATCTTCAACTCTCTGCGCCACCTTTCCTCATCTTGTCCACTTTAACAGAAAGCTAGTTAACATTATGATTATTCTCGTGCTGAAGTACACCATGGTATGGTAGTGGTGTGATTGGTTGTTGGGGCAGAGAGGCAGAGAGGCAGAGAGGCAGAGAGGCAGAGAGATGTTGTAACTGTTGTAAACTCTCCCAATGCTCCTGCACACAGCCTTAGAAAGAGTTAAGATAGTTTTGTTGTGACTTCTTCCCTCAGCCCACTCTTCCCAATAAAGGCTCTGAATACAGATAGTTTGTATATGTGGTTGAGGATGTAAGTGTGTTACACTGTTAAATCCAGTGTGTGTGTGTGTGTGTGTGTGTGTGTGTGTGTGTGTGTGCGCACGCGCCTCACTTCCTTCCTCTGATTGAAGGAGGCAGATGGTTTATGAAGTTGCTCTGATATAAACACACACATTACTGTGAACACCTTGTGGCAATAAACACAAGCAGACCTCAGTCACAGCTCATTCTCTGATTTGACTCAGTTCAAAGGCAAACATGTATAAAAAAGTTTAAATCACACTTTTGGAAAGAATTCAAATAAAAAAAAAAGAGCCAGAGCAGGTGTGAATAAGATGCTCTGTACTCTCCGCCTCCTCACCTTTCTTGCTCTGCTGTAGGATGGAAGGAGGGGGCGTGGCCACCTTCATGGCCAGTCCATACGCTCCTCTGAATGAGTGACTGTCTCTGACGATGAAGGCGCCGGGCTCTTTATCTTTCAGCACTGTGATGGCTACGGCACACCAACAGAGTCAATTCAGAAGATTCATAAGGTTAAGCAGAACTGTGGCAGACATATTTATGAAATCATGATGAATGCTCACCCTGCTCTCTAGAGATATCCGGCTTATACCAGAACTTTGATGTGTCTTGAACAAATTTCACGTTGTCAGCTTTACTGGAAAATGAATCTGTTCGATGTGGAAACAACATCATTAACATTTATTGGTCTTCAGTTTTGTTGAACAGGATTTCTATTCTGACTTTGAAATCAAGATATCTTTATTGACTATGTGCAACAAATGGACTGGAATATTTTTTTGGCCTAAATGGTTAGAGAATAACAATACACACACACACACACACACACACACACACACACACACACACACACACACACACACACACATAACAGGAACTGTCTTGCAATAAACTTGTACAATATATTTTAAAGACCCAATATTACTGATTGATGTTCATGTTTATGGGGATCGGCTAAATGGAAACATGAGGGAAGTCACGTAACAGGGACAAAAATTTTATACATACAGAGACCCTTCATTTTTAACATTGTTTTACGGGTTGGCCCATATTATTTGAATAAGAGAGTACAGTATGTGTCCATTATGCTGGTATGTTGGTATTCATCATTAATGTCCTGCTCCCTAAATAAGTGCACTACATAAGCAATTAAACAATAGCTTTACATGTTGAAATTCTGCGCCATTATAAATGTTAAAGACGTGATGTGAGCTAAATTATGTTTTAACCACGTCAGAAATTAGACCATATGCATGCCTGAAAATACAATATATGTTTTGATATTTTTTTCTCTAAAAGAAGTATTTTATCTCTGTATTATTTCTTCAAAAACATTGCTGACAGAACGGAAAACACAAAGTAATGTTGGAGAACTGAAGTGAAGTGGGCTGTAGTTGATAGTATAGGTTGTTTTTTTTTTTGTTTGTGATTAAAAAAAGTTATAATAACTCACTGCTATGTCATATGGACTTCTAATTTCTGGTCATCTCTAAGAACAGAAATTAGCACTGCTTATGAAATAGCATCAGGAGTTACCTTTACAAATAGAGAGTGTCCCAAGTCTCCACACACAGGGGAAAGTAACACATACATAGTTTTTAGATATAAAGAATTTCATATATATAAAATTTTCAGATAGGCTTTAAGAATGCCTTTGACAAAGGAAGAATGTATTGAAATCATTCTATTTGTTGGATCAGGAAGCTGTCACAAGGTTGCGACGGACTTGGAAACAGGAAACACGGCAAACACATCCTTTTCTGTCTTTTCTGTGTTCAAAAAGACTGGAAGTGCTGCAGACCAACTGAGAAGTGGACTTCCACGAATATCCACTGACGAAGACACAACTGCCATGGTGCTGGAAAATATAGTCCCCTGTGTATGGGGACGTTTGGGACACCCTGTATTATATTACAGACTTTTAATACATCATACAAACACTTACCATTATGGTCATTTATAAATCATTATATTATATTTTAAAGGTGGTTCTGAGTATTCACCTAACCCTAACCCGACTTTAATTTTCCTTTTCCTCAAATGACTTGAAGATGATCTTTATTCTTTTTCAAGTTGTTTCGAGAAAGTGCATCTTCTTCTTCTTTCGTCTTTTCCCTTCAGGGGTGGCCACAGCGAATCATCGCTCTCCACCTATCCCTATCTTCTGCATCCTCAACACTTGCACCCACTAGCTTCATCTCCTCATTTATTACCTCCATATACCTCCTCTTTGGCCTTTAGAGAAAGTGCATAATGTTTCACATTTTACCTGGACTAGGAGAAGATGCTGGAGGTGACCCATTGTTATTGGAACCTCCACTTAGGCTGAATGGCGAGTTCAGGGATAGCTCTCCTCCATCCATCCCTCTCCTCTTTTGAGGTAACAGAGGCGGCTGTGTTCCATTCAAGCCCAGAGACTCCAGACCCTCCATTGCTTCCAGTAGACTAAGCTCCAAGTTCCCTACATCAAAACTGGACGGCAGGGTACGAGGGGAGCTGTGGGCATTAGGGGTGGAAAGTGAGAGTGGAGGTGAAGGCTGGGGTGTGTAGTAACTCAGGGGGGTGTTAGAACCACTCTCTAACCACGCATGTGCTGGAACAGGGCTGGAGGGACAGAAGAGTATAGCGAATATCAGAATAGAAGATAGATCGGTATAAGTTCAGAATCTAATCCAACATAGACGATAAAGACATTTGTGCTCAGTGTATATCATGTTCATTCATGTTCATTATTAAATCTGTTTATGTGGAGCCTCTGCCATAAAAGTCCCTGTGAATAACATGTTTCTGTACAAAAAAAGATAATGTATTAGAACAAACAGATTAATATAAACATGTGATTTGAATTACAGCTAGAATTACTGTCCAAGCCATGCTTTCTTCTTCTTTTTTTGGCTTTTCCCTTCAGGGGTCTCCACAGTGAATCATCACTCTCCACCTATCCCTATCTTCTGCATCCTCAACACCCGCNCCAACATTCTCCTACCAATATACTCACTCTCCCTCCTCTGAACATGTCCAAACCATCTTAATCTGGCCTCCCTAACTGTGTCCCCCAAAAGTCCAACATGAGCTGTCCCTCTGATGTACTCATTCCTAATCCTGTCCAACTTTGTCACTCCCAAAGAGAACCTCAACATCTTGTCCAAGCCATGCTGTTATAGAAAATGATCTGACCAATCGGATTTGAGAACTTAAGAGTGCTGTGGTTTGAATAGCTTTATTATGCTGGACCATTTAGAATATTTAATCATGAGGATAATTGTGTTTGTTTGTAAATTAATCCTGTAATGTTTCAATAAATGCTATTATGAAGACTTTCGTAAATGTTCCTTTTGATTGCTTTATTCAGGAGTTTTCAGTCTTATATGCAAAGGGCCCATGTGGCTGCAGGCTTTCATACCAGCCAAATAGGAGGCACACTTGATAGTTAACTGGAGACCAAGCTGAAGTGATTAAACGAGTGGAATCAGGTTTGGCTCCTGCTTGGTTGGAACGAAAGCATGCAGACACACTTTCCCTTTGTGGATAAGATTGAAAACCCTGGCTTTATTTCTCGCACTGATCTTTTCATCGTGTTGTTTTTCACCAACCCGGTGAGTTTGCCTTCTGAGATTTGCAATAAATGAAATGTAATGAACAGTGCAAGGTCAGTAGGTTTGAGTGGCAGTACCTGTCGATGTTGGGGAGCGGACTTGAGGTGCTCACTGAGCGCATGGAGCCAAACCCTCTCTGGCAGGGGGCGGGCCTCGATGTTACTTCGGAGTGAAAAGGGTCTCCATCTGATGACACGGAAGAGTGTGTCATATTATCCATATATCCCCGCGATTCTGGCAAGGAACAAAACAAATATTGTCAATGCAGTGAATTTAATCCAACATTGGTCATTTATATGTAATTCTGTCTTTTGTCTGTATAACAGCACTTCTAAAAGAAACGAAACTCATGCAGTTAGGACAGTGTGTCTTTTTTTTTTTTGGTTTGTTTTATTAATAACGTATGAATTTGCCAACACATTTAATCCTACTACATATGAGGAGTTTTAAAAACAATCAACTGTTATAAAGTGAATGCATGTGATCGAATGTATGTGTCCTAAGTTTTAATGGCTGGTGGGCTGCACACACACCCCCACAACCACTCATACACACCCAAACACATTCCTAACATAGTGCACATAACACCACACAGAGGAGGCTCCCCACAACATTTCTCTCCTTCACCGTGTGCCTCTAAAAACAACAACCTGGACAACACATTTTAAACAGTAGCAAAGTCAATTCTCACTCAAACCTCCACATTAATTAAGGTCTTTAAAAATGAGCAGTTCTTCTGTTCATAATCAAAATCTTTTTATTCAGTAAGAACAAGAGAATTACAAGGTGTGTGTCATGGTGATGGAGTCAACAACCGAGAATAGAATTCACACAATATACAATATGCAATATACAATACTTAATATACATAATGTACAATTTACAGTAGACATCAGCAGCTAATTACATAATGCATAATTACATATAATCATGGTGCAGTAGGCTGTTACATACATGTGTTAAAGGTCCAGTTAACCGTTGGGCAGGTTACAGCGGTGGAAAGACGGAATAACATATCAAAATCATTACCATCAAAATCATGTAATAACAAAGTTTGCCGTGGTTACAGTATATGTACATAGACAAGGAGACAAAGACAAGTGGTGACTAAAATTACATTCCCAGATGGATATACTGGAGAAAAGTGACTCACCCTAAAACCCCAAACCTCAAAGTGTATACCCAAAAGCTTTGAAATCCCAAGTGCTATTTACTCAGAGACTTGTAGGGTCATCCAGTGGAAGTGAACTCGAGAGGGATGCATGGAAGAGAATGTAGAGGAGAACGTCTAGGCATTAGTTTGATAATCTGAAAAATCCTAAAATTGATTATTTTAATAAACAATCCGACTCAAGCATCAGGATGATAAATGACCCTGTGGGACTCAACCAGGCCATGCGGAATTTTCCATGAATTTTCCATACCAGTGGCCAAAAGATCTGTCCATAGTAGGCCTCATTCAACTTGGGAAGTGGAAAGTCATAAATTGGAATTAGGTCATTTTCAAGGTCTTCGTGCTCGTCTTTTGTTAGCAACAAGCTAACCAGCTAGCTGTGATGAGTGATGCTCCTCCTCATTTTCCTCCTCAACACAACAATCTGTGTAGTCAGTGTTATAGATGTAACAAGCAAATATTTCATATGCTGATTGATCTTATGTATACAGTATAAATCATTTAAAGTAAAGAATCGCTGCTTTCATGCTTGACTGTCGATGCTGTGAGCAGCCGGTTGATTTGACGTCACTTGCTGAACTCAGGGTTGTGGAGACCTCCCCAGGTTTCCAAGTAGGAGTCCAGAGTAGAGGGGGTGTGTTCTGTGGGTTTTGTCTTGTCTGAGGTTGAAAATTCAGAGTTACAAGTATATGTGGAATGAAGCACTACTCACAACAGGTCCATTTCAACACACAAAAGATCAGGAGGGGTATATTACAGCTGAAAATGGAAAAACCAGATATGGCTTTGGAAGAGTCCTAGGAATTGTCAGCATGTAGTGTTATTGGTTACTTTCTGTCATCATTTCATTTTATGGCATTATTGCACGCAATCATGTATAGTAAGGAAACACAATAAGCTTCACCAAACACTGGAGTGACAAGATAACAGCCTGGAAAAAAATCAGATTGCAGCAAGTAGCTGATTAAAGTCCAGTCAGTCTTGCTTATTGGCGTAAAGCCATTTATAGGGACAATACGAACAAATTGGCAACAAGTATATGCAAAATTAAGGCATGAATGATACAGAACATTAGAACAATCTTCCACTAGTTCAGACATGTATCTAACATGGAGAAATCAAGTGGTTTGGATATTGTGGGTCTTTTCTTTTTGGGGTTTTTCTGCTGTTTGGTATGAGAACGATACACACAAAGGACTCTCTGTGCTTGACAGAATAGAAGGCATAGAATAGCCCATAGAGAGGCAGAGATTCATTTTTTTTCTATTTATAGCAAGTGACTACAACACACATTATTAAAAATATTATATAAACTCAATCAATTCTTAGCTTGCAGGATTTTGAGAGGCTGCAAAGGATTAAAAAGTGTGTGAGTGTCAATTATTTATTCCAACAACAGAGTCTCTCTGGATTATATCTCCAGAAAGACAAAGAACGACTTTAGTGTTACAGGCTTAACAAACTCACCATTCACAGGAGGAATGCGCAGACACACACACACACACACACACACTCACAGAGCCAAGTTGAAAACTATTCAGCTGTTGTGATCAAAGCTGCACTGGGGAAAATGAGTGGGGGGAGGAGAGACAGAGTAAGGGGTAAGCGAAAGGAGAGACACGAAAATTTCTTGACCTGCAGAATGGTTAGCGCAACAGTATGACACACTAGTAAAATATTCCTGAATTATTTGTAGTGCTATGAATCATTTTCATGATTGAGCTCTTTCTTCCATAACGTCATCAGACCCAATGGAACATTCGGCATTTAACAAGGATAGCCATCATCTACTCTGTTACTTATAAAATGTTTCTAGTCCTTAAGGATAACAGCAAAAATAAAGACTTAATAATAATATCTAAAACAAATCAACACTGCTGCTATACTAAAGGACAGACCAATGAAACGTGCTCTGTAGGAGTATTATTCATGATTCCCCAAACACATCTTTCACCATTCTTATGAAACAGAGTATTCATTAATCTAGGCACAAACTACAGTGAAATGACCAGGCGTGTTTATACCCATGTACAGGCCCATAGCAAAATGAGTGTCAGCTGCTCCTCTTGCAGTAATTACCCTTATGCAATCCATGCAGACTTAATGAATCATATCTAGTTCATGTTGATTTCAATTCTCTTCCAGTAGCTCAGTAGTTCTATCCCTGATCATTAAGCACAACAGTGTGGCTATAAGATCGGTACAGTAATGCCAGTATGTCATTTTCTAACTTGCATGGATGAACAAATGTTCTTCAAATACCACTTTGTCTTATACATAGTAATGTTGTGCCTTCGTTTTGTGTCTTCTTGCCCTTTCTTTGCCGCTCTACATCTAAAAAAAATCATCGCCGCCCATGTAGGTAGGTTACTAGTAAATTGGAAATGTAAGACACATTTGCCTCAGAGTGCTCACCATGTTCTCTTCCAGGCAAATCAAATGAGAGCTTCCTGAGTAAAACGGTTCCTGAATGAATTGCCAGGGCTCCACTCCATCCTGAACAAGGAAGCACTCTCTGACTTTAAATGACTGTTCTGATTTTATATGAATAACCACAAATAACTGAGAAAAAAAAGCCTACCAAGCCATACCTTCCAACTAAATATAATACTCCTAATGCGTTATCTTTAGCTGTAACTGCTGCAGTCTCATTCTCTCAGTCTCAAAGTGCATCTCATTCTTTGGCAAATTCTTAGGAGCACTAGGCTGTGCACCTAAGAATTCCTCTAAATGCCAGTTTAAAATGGCGCATGTTCAGAACCGAGGCATTATTTCACCCAAAGGAGGCAGGCTGAAAAGCAGCCTCGTTGGGTTGATTAAGAGAAAGCGCATTAAGAGAAATGGATGAGTCTGTTTGGTGAAAAGCATGTGTTTTCTCTGCGATCCTGTCTGTGATTCAATGGCAATATGTGGAAAACAGGGATAGCAATAAAAAGAACAACGCTTTACATAATGTATGTTAAACATACAGACTTAGGATCCACCAATTGGATGATGAAACTGGAAAATTCAGTTGTAAATGACTCGTGATTTGTTGCTACTGTCTGGTTAAGCACCATCTAAGCCTGAAAGCAACAAGTGTTCCAAGTGCTTCTGGGATACTTGAGGATTCCTACACTCCTTTTTTTTACAGAGACATACATAAACCCAGGCTTTCCAGTAGTAAAAGAAAGATCTACAGAGAACATTCTAGCATAGTCAGCAGCCAGAGGAATAGAGACACACAATAAGCAAACAGCACACACTTTAGTGCCTAATGCTAGGAGTCCACCTACTTTCTGATTTCAGTGCTTACATACAGTAGCTGCTCAGCAAAGCCTCGCTTTCTCTCTTTCTCTTCAGGCAGTTTTATCCAAGTGAATGTTCTGTACCGCAGACAGCCACAAAAAGACAGGTGTAGAAAAATAAAAGCGAATATTTTCCACAAAAATGCATTGGCTGGTGTGAAAATGTGTCTGTGTGAGACATGTGAGGAATTCCAAAGGCCTTTAAGTCATGAACACACTTAAACACACACACACACACACACACACACACACACACACACACACACATACTGGTACACTGCAAAAAATGGTATCTTAGCATCTTATTTTTCATTTTATTCAATTTTATTGGCACATGATTTTGCATTCGTCCTAAAATCTGGAAATAAGCTTATCTTATAATATTTAAAGCTTGAAATGAGCAAAAACTGAATTTGCCCATATTCCAGATATTTGTAATCACTAAGATATCATTTATTGCAGTGTAAGGTTGAGGCATGGACAAGTAGCCAAATATCTTAATGTGCTTTAATGGTGTTTACAAGCTGTTCCTATCTGCACCAGATCTGGAGACTTATCTGGAGTTTGAGTTAAAGCCTCAAACGCATTCTTCTCCAAAACTGGAGGAATGGGCATAACAGGAAGAGTGTTTAAAAGAAGCAAAAACAATATATATAGAAACATAAAATCTTGCACAAAAATACACACAATATATCCACAGCTACTACAGCAATGAAAGGGTTCAAAGTTTTTTCTGTACACAAGACATCAGTGAAGGGAGGTTATGAGGAGGCCGAGATCAGGACCCACAAAATAAACAGGGAGAGAAATCTGCATATGAACACAGTGACATTCCAAAGCCTGTTTGTAAATACACACATTTCCTTGGGTTGGAATTTGCATGTTATCAGCGCATGAGACGTGAAGAGAGAGCACAAAAAAAGAGCAAAGAAAGAAAAGACAAGAACAGAGAAGAGATCTACTCTAGCAGGATGAGGATCTTCTTACATTGCCTGCTGTCTGAGTAGACAATGCAAGCCTGCCAGAGAGGGTTACAGCAAATGGCTAATCTATTAGCATACACACACACACACACACACACACACACACACACACACACACACATAGGTATTAAACAGAAGTAAGAAACTTTGAATACATACATGTATAGGAAGTACTTTTCACACATACCTAGAGAAGCGGTCATGATGAGGAAATCCTCATGGGAGGCTCCTACACAGAAAACAGCTGACTCCTGTGGTTATGTGTAAAGTCTCGCAGACGTCTCTCTCTCTCTCTCTCTCTCTCTCTCTCTCTCTCTCTCGCTCTCTCTCTCTCACTATCACTGAAAGTATGTCTCTGTCCCTAAAGTTCACTCTCTTTGTTCCCTCACTATGCTCTGCTTTCTGACACAAATAATAACAGCATGTTACACAGCTACTATCTGTTCTCTCCAACTCTCCACTGTCCCTCTCTCTCTCTCTCTCTCTCTCTCTCTCTCTCTCTCTCTCTCTCTCTCACACACACACTCACGCTTTCTATTTGTCCGTGCCACGATTGAATGAAGTCATTGAGTTGGCCGAGCTCTGCGAGCCTCCAGATGGAAAACTACTCCATCCTTTCTTCCTAGAGTAATGTGCCATTGAGTGACTGCTTTGAGGAGACACAGGGAGGGACAGAGGGAGGGAGAAAGAGAGAGGGAGGGAGGGACGGACAGAGAGAGAGAGAGCAAGGGAAGGTCTGTGGAGGAGGAGGGTAGACGACTGCCCCCGCCTGGTGCGAGGCCGAGGAACAGAGAGAAGGGACACTTTAGGCTCATTAACATATGACTTCATGATGAAGCTTTTCACTAAGCATCCTGCAGACCTTCACAATCTGTCCTGCCCAAGAACAAGGCCAGCACCACAGGTCAGAGGTTAGGATGTCCTCTTACCGGTGTCCATATGGTCGCTATTTTTCTCAAGTGGCATGCTCAAGCACTCCAAACATTCTCTTTGTGTGTGTAACACACACAGTCTCGTATCCACTTCTCTACAGTGAGGAAAAGTATACTAGCAAAACATTCTTTCATTCTTAACACTTCCTGGAATACATACTGCCTTTGTACAATCTGAATTCCAGAAATCATCCATTACAACAAAACCTTGTTACTTAGTAGGGTTGCTATTTAGTGTTATTTATTTATTTCTTTTTAAACATTGGATACCAGTTGATGTTCAGTAGTTGATAAGTTATCTAGGCAAGGAAATACCAGGCTACACTATTGTCAGTATTCATCAGAAAATAATAGCACAATACATCAGTTACAAGTCTCAAAATTCAGCCTAGCAGAAGCTCTAATGATAGCTATTACTCTTCGCTATTTCACTATTTCAATAGCCAAAGATAATAATAACTGCCTTAAATCAACTGTGTTTATACCATTCTTGAATCAGAAGCGATGTAAACATTTTCTAGAGCTGCAGCTCTGACTGTAACATAAACGAGAGGTTTATCAATGAGCTAATTAATGAATAATATGTTATTGTTCTTATTGTAAGTGCATAGTATGACAGACACTCCACATAATCTAAGGCTAATAATAAACGGATTAAAATCTGTTGTTTTCTAGCAAACTGAAACGTATAATCATCAACATGGTGAAGCTTTCTGTTAGGAGACGTTCACGTAATGTTTATGACAGTAGTCTTGAGTGTCAGTGCTTTCTAACAGTCAGTAAGTTTCCTTACTTTGTGAGCTTTGTGTTTCCTGGTTTCTCAGTCACATGGCAATTTAAAAAGAAAAGTGAGATAAAAAAGCTAGGCTGATGAGGGAACAACCAGTTTATAGCTACTATAACGTAAGCGATAATGTGAACATGTCTTACGGATGTTCCACAACATTAAACATAATTATAAACAGATAAAAAAGAATAATGTGTCATACTTTAAGGTTTGCTGTGGTAGAGTAAGGCACTTCGGCGTGTTCTGTTATATGAAAACAAACTACTTTTGGGCTGAATATTTGTGTATAACATCTCGGTTCATCATGTGTTAACTATTTAACTCTCAATAAACCTTTATAAACAATGTTATTACTAAAATGGAACCCAGTGTGTGTTGTTGGTGACAGGACAGCAGTGTTAGATCAGTGTAAGTTGTCCTCAACACTTGCACCCACTAGCTTCATCTCCTCATTTATTACCTCCATATACCTCCTCTTTGGCCTTCCTCTTCA
>CM074963.1:4850453-4867986 GCA_037577455.1 Pangasius macronema
TCCTGGAGAAACGTTGTTTCGTTTCACTGTGTACTTGTATATGGCTGAAATGACAAACTCCACTTGACTTGACTTGACTTGAAATCTGGCACACACACACGAAAGTACTGAGAGCCAATCTGGTGGCAATCTTCGGTGTCCTGAAGCTTGTGGCCAAAAAAGTACACAAACGATATCAGCTGTTCTGTGTCATGCAGGCAGATCCCCTGAGAGGTTGAGACTGTATCTTGACTACAAAAAGTATCCAAACATTTTAAAATGACTTCTGGTTGGTTTAAATAAGCTTTAATATTTATAAAGTTCATTTTTGTTTTTGTCTTTGAAATGATACATCGGCTATACAAGTTTGTCCTCTGCCTTGTGCCTGGAGTCTCCTGGGATAGGCTCCAGGCTCCCCGCGACCCTGTGTAGTATAAGCGGTACAGAAGATGACAATAGCTATAATTAGTGATTAATGATATGTTTCATACAGAGAAAATGGTCCATGAATGAAAAATATGGTGAGGTAAATCCTTAAAGGATTACTTCTGTGCAGAAAAACAGAAAAGCACTTAAGTGAACACTCACTTATGATGGAAGTCTAATGGAAATATGTGAAACACATAATTCGTGGAACGCATTCATCAATTTTTCAGCCCACGATAGTAAACGTGTATAATTCAGTCATGTGGCTGGAGGTTTCAGGAGCAGATGGTTAACAGCAGAGACGCAATTTAATTACATTTATTTGTATACAATAGTTCTTTAAAAAGTAGAAATTGCCACAAGGAAGCTTTGTAGACACTGCAAAAGCTAATTCTATTCTTATAATAATGTTAGTGAGTTAGATCACAAATGTGATTAGTTTTAATAGTCTCCCTGTGCACACACTGGCAATGATGTAGATATTGCTAGTCACTCTTCACTGGGATCTTTACATTCAAATGAAGAAAGTTCAAGCTACCAGTTTGTGCATGTGCTCCTCACTTTCCTCCTTCTCCGAATCCATCAGTAAAAAGAATTTCACCTGGAATAACAGCAACTCTAACAATTGGTTAACAACTAGTAGCTAAAACTAAACAGACTGTCTCAGTTTCCACCTGAAGCACCTCAGCAGTCGTGGCCTAATGGTCTGAGAGTCGGACAACTTGTAACCCGAAGGTGAACCCGAAGGTCGTGGGTTCAAGTCTCGGGTCCGGTAGGTGGGGGGAATGAATGACCAGCGCTCTCTGCCACCCTCAATACCACGACTGAGGTGAGACCCTTGAGCAAGGCNTGTGTGTGTGTTCACTACTGTGTGTGTGCACTTGGATGGGTTAAATGCAGAGCACAAATTCCGAGGATGGGTCACCACACTTAGACACAAAGTCACTTCACTTCACTTCTGTCTTACTGCCCAGGGATATCACAAAGCTTACACTATATGGTCAAAGGTATGTCGACACCTGATCATCACACCTACTCTATATCCCATAATCTCAGGAGAGTTGGTACCCCTGTTGCTGTTATAATATCCTCCATTTTTCTTACGGAAAGATGTCCACTGGATTTTGAACATGGCTGTGGGGGTTTGTCCATTCACCCACAAGAGTGTTAGTGAGGTCAGGCAGTGATGTCAGGAAAGCCAGTGTTCCAGTTCATCCCAAAGCTGTTCTTATATAATACAACTATTATAGTAATTAGACTGGTCACTTCAACTGAATGGGATTAATTCAACCCCAAATAACCCAAAAACAGTCAAGTGTCAACTTACATGTGATGGAAAGTTCAGGAATAAATATATAGATTAAACACTCTACACATTTAAATAATGAGCCTAACATTTGCATGGTTGGATTGTGTTCAGAAAACTATATTTATTCATTTATTTAACAGGTGAAAGGGTTCCTGGCTGCAAAAAGTTTAAGAACCCCTACTCTAAGATCGATATTAGGCAGTCATGGCTAGACATCAGGTTGAAAAAATAAAAACATTTAAGTATTCAAACCAGTGTAAACAACAAGTGTATGCTGCCTCCTGCTGACCACAATATTAAAAGGGTATAAAGCAACCCAGCAGAATTCTTAATAACAAAAGAATAAGATCTATTGAACATAAATTCTAACAATTAGCATTTACTTTAACATATTTACATTTTTTAATACACTTCGTTACTGATTCACATTTTTGTCTAGACAAATACAGCTTATAGACGTAGATTGTTAAGAAAAGATATTACTCCATTGTGCTTAATCAGTTCATCGTATGGTTGTTATAAAATGTTAAAAAACAACAACAAACATTATATGCATCTAGTATCATTTTTGGTCTGAAGCTCAGATAGAGATGCCTGACTGGCGCGTACTGTCCTGGGTACTGTGCGGTCGTTTAGGTCTCTCCGCTTCATAACGGACACGCTCCTTATTGTACTGGTTCACATGTTGAATGGTTCTAGCAGTAAAAAAGGCTCCCACGGCATACAAAATGGCCGTTATGATTCCAAACATTGCCACAGCTGCATCCGCACCATTAACATTACAGTTCATCCAAGTCTGTCCGTTACGTCCGTAAAGTCGTTCACGCATTAAACACACATCCGTCGCGTTCACCTTGATCACAAAATGTAGATACAGGCCCACTGCAGTGACATACGCCACTGCTCCAATCAGCTGGAATGCAAACTGACCAATCAGGAGCCTCCGTGAAAGCGCATGGGCAGGCTTGTTGCCTGACATGACAAAAAAGAGCGAGAGCACGCCGAAGGTGATGCTGAAAGCCAGGCCGCCATAGATTCCAGGAGCTCTCATTTGCGAAAACTGCATGTCAAGTTCCCGCACTTTCTGAAGCTCTGTCCCTTCAAACGGGATGATGACGTCGACGAAACTTCCACCTCCAAAATTCGCAACCGACATGCCTGACAGCGTCACGTAAGCGGCCACGACACAGAACAACACCAACAGGTTGCTCAGAAATGCGCACATCAGCACAATACCTGAAAAACACAAAGGTTAAAAAAATACAAACTTGCAAATGAGAATATGTATCTTTCAGATAAACAAAAATAACAAAATAATGATTTGTATCCAATAAACCTAGCAATACGAATAATAGAAAAGGAAAGTTTGGATGTGTTGGAGAGTGGCGTTATAGAACAACTATCATATTAAAATCAGTCTGCTGTAACCTGAGAGCACACAACCAGTCAAACCAGCTTAAGAGAAAAAAACAACATATGCAGTATCACAGGGTGTGGTTATGGCATAGAAAACAAACTACCTGTGCTTTAAACATCACCTCTTTCACAGCTTTGCTTACTGGATAATATATTAAATGAAAATAAGTAACATGAGCTCAAAATGTTACTGGTAGTGGCAACCTTTCTGCTGATATGATATTGTGATATATTACTATCGTGTTGCAATTTTCTGAGCTTTGTAAATATTGCCAGGTTCCCATTTTTAATCGCAGTAGGAACTAATTGGAAGATTCAACCATGGATGGATTAGTTCACTTTTCCCAGTTAAACACCATGCTAAAATCTCAGTTTTTATAAAACCTTTTTAAAAATACTGCGATACGCATTGTGTATCATTACTGTCCACCTCTACTGCACTTAATTTCCAGATACACACCCCTCCTGGAGCAAATGTGTGCACACTTTGATCCATGCACTTCTTCTGAAGTTGATCTTCTCCCATACTGGGAATGGGATGACTGGTTTCTGCTGCTGTACTGGGTCCTAGTAGATGGTCTGGTGGAAAATAAGTTATTTGAGAAGCATCAGAAACAGTACGATAGAAACACAGAAATGATATGATGCAAACATACATTATAAAATTGCTTTTTACATATCTGTATTGCCAAAAAGAAAACAAATGCTGCTGTGTTACAAAGTGCCATATTTTGTCTGATAGGATCAAGGATGAGGAAATGGGGAGGATTTTGTACACTTCCTGGAACTCATTTCTAAAATAATTATCCAAGGATGTAAAGAAGCTGGCAAACCCAAACAAAACGAGTTCTGTATGAAGCGTTAGGTGGGTGTTGATGTAGAAATGTCACAGTAAAGTAAAAGTGTAAGTGTGTGTGCTTGTGGATTTACCCACCTGGTGCTGGAGGACGGTCGCGTCCGCTGTTGCTTCTGACTCTCTCTGTAGTCCCCTCCGTGTCTCTCCCTGCGCTCTCGGTGGCTTCTGGCCTCACTCATGGCTACAACACACAGCGGGGAAGCAGAATGTCAAGCCTTCAGGTCGCATTTTTTTCACACAAAAAAAGTTAACGCTCGGTTCTACACTTGTAGAACATGTTTCTCTTGGACCAACACCTCAAGTCACCTTACCAAGTCACGTTACATATATCAGTTTACACAAAATACACAAAATACATGCAATGCTTTAGTTAAACAAGTGCAGGAAAGTACAACTTAGTAGCTAGGACGATGATACGGTCATTTGTGTCGTATTATAATTCCAAAACTCCAGGTTTATGTTGAAGGAATTTTGTTCCGCTGCCTTCCGCGAAAACACCGAGACCGCTTCTGAGTCTCGGTCACGTGCTGAGATTCACACCTGGAGAAGGGGCGGGGCTTAGGCTGTGGCGCTATATAAGCTCGCCCTCGCGCTTTGGTTGATCAAAGTATGTACTTCATGTTTTTTGTTTTTGTTTATGGTTTTTTTAAGGTTTTAAATAGCGGAGTTTAGCTCGCTCTAGAGCCAAGAGTCAGTCATTTGAAAATTTACACGCAGTCTAAATTGTTTCAGTGAAGTCGTCATGATGTCTTTGTGCCGTCTTTTATTCCCATTCAGTTGTTATAGCTGGGGAAAGAAAATCAGTTGCTGAGGTGAAAGGAATGCTGTGAAGGAAGAAATGAGGTCGTTTATATGCCAGCATGTTTGTGTTGAAATCACTTACACCACTGAATAAATCTCACAATTTCATTATGCCTACCACTCTGATGGCTAATTCCTGTCAGGGTTAAATGTCATGCAGTGTTTGGTGAATATCATCATAGTGACTACGAAGCCAGTCATTCCAACACGTAACATTTATGTAATAAAACTTATTCTGTTTGGAATTCAGTAAAATGAACTAAATTCTGATTCACTAGATTCTTTTTTTAGATGCTTGACTTCCCTTGAGGTGGCACGGTGGTGCAGCATTTAGCTTTGCAGTTTCACAGCTCCAGGGTTCCCTGTTTTATCCTGAGCTCTGGCTACCCTCTGTGTTTACATCCTGTTCATGTTTACCCCATGGTGGCTTAGTGGCTAGCATTGTTGCCTCGAACCTCCAGGGCTGAGGGTTTGAATTGCCTTGCATGTTCTCCCCATGCTTCTGGTGTTTCCTCCTGGCAATCCGGTTTGGTTGGTGTCTCTAAATTGTCTGTAGTGAGAGTGTGTGCGATTGTGCTCTGTGATGGGTGTCTAGGGTGTCCCCTGTCTTGTGCCCCGAGTTCCCTGGGATAGGCTCCGGGCTCCCTGCAACCCTCTGTAGGATAAGCGGTACAGAGAATGGATGGATACTTTACTTGAGTTTTATTGAAACTGAATACTTGCACTCTTGCTTAATTAAGAAATTTCCAAGAAAAAATAAGTTTTACTTTCACTTAAGTATAATTTCTCAGTACTTTGTCTACCTCTGTATGCTTATGGGTGGATGGGCTACACTAAATCAACCCTAAGTATGAATTAATGTGTAAATACTGTATATGTGTACATGGTGCCCTGGAATGAATGAATGAATGAATGAATGAATTCCTTCTCTGGGACATTTGTAGGCTATTGAAATAAGGGCACTTACCTATATATGACAACATAATATAAAATACTGATATATTGACATTAGGGTCAATACTGGAATATCAATCAGTATCAATCTTGGCGTTACCTTTTAATAATCATGTTTATAAAATTAATTTGCTGTAACCTTTATTACATCTCAAGCAAGCATGCTAGGAAACTATGATATATGTCAAATCTGTTGCCTACAATATTGTAGCAATACTACAAACCAAACAAAACCTTTAAATATTAGTCTTGTGCACGTGCTTTCAGTTTTCTCAGGGAAAAATTTGAAAGATTCCTCCTTATCACATAGACATAAACTTTGGTATTTCTTGGAACTGGATCGAAAGAACATTCATGCCATTGCCCGTTCCCAGTTAATTGCCCAATTAGCCAGATGATTGCTTTCCAGACGTGCAAACTCCAGCATTTCCTGCAGTCTAAAATGGTGTCTCTCTCTGTGTAGTAGAGAAGTGCTAAATCGTGTGTATTGTGTGAGCTGTACTTCTGTAAGTATTCGTATTGTGCCTATGACTTGAATACAACAAGAAACATTTAGGAAACTTTAACTTCTACCTTTAAATTTAAAGCTGATGTTGGTGGAGGACTGGTACTGAGCCAAGTGTTTTTAATCTTCTGGAGGTGCAGTATTGTGGGAAAATGGATGGTGGCTTTGAGGATCTTGAGCTACGAGAGGCACAGAGAGAATACCTGGACTTTTTGGATGATGATGTGAGCACTCCAGAAATTTTGTTCTTATTTTCTTCACTTTCAATTTAAAAAAAACAAAACAAAAAAAACCCACCCAATTAGACCACCATGGACAGTTGTATCTCTTCTCTACATCTTTCTTTGTGGTGGTTGCGTCACTGAAACAATGAATGTTTGCAATGTCCTATACTTTAATCAGATAACAGATCTGACTTTGCTTGACTGTCTTCACAGCAAGACCAGGGTGTGTATCATGAGAAAGTCAGAAGTATGGTGTCTGAGGGACAGTCTCGGCTCATCATCAACATTAATGACGTGCGGCGAAGGAATGAAAAGCGAGCCAAAGAGTCAGTGACCCTGCATAGGTTTTGTGAGAATAGATAATATAATGTGACTTTATTGGTTGGGTTGCTGCCAATGTTTCCTGCTAATAGCCATACGTCAGTCATTGATAGTTTTTGGTTAAATGTCTGTTTTCTTCTTTGGTTGGCTTGGAGTTATAAACAATAGAATGGTGTTGATTTTGTGTTTTCAACAGACTTCTGAAGAATGCCTTCAATGAGCTGGTTGCATTCCAGAGAGCTCTGAAGGACTTGGTGGCCTCCATTGATGCAACGTATGCCAAACAGTTTGATGAGTTTCATGTTGGTTTTGAGGGCAGCTTTGGGAATAAACATGTCTCCCCTCGCACTCTTAGTGCCCGGTTTCTGGGAAATCTTGTTTGTGTGGAGGGCATTGTTACCAAGTGTAAGTAAATGTGTTTGCTAATTTTATATTTCCATATGTCTCTTATTTGCACAGGTTTCTTTATACAAGTATAGTAACTTTCAAAAATCTGAGTGGGTATGTTCAATTGTTACAGGTTCACTGGTCAGGCCAAAGATCATGCGCAGTGTCCATTACTGTCCTGCCACTAAGAAAACATTGGAAAGGAAATATACTGATCTAACTTCACTGGATGCATTCCCTTCGAGTGCCATCTACCCCACCAAGGTGTGTGTCTAATGCTAGCGGTGAATAAAGCCTACTAATGTTTTAAAATTTACGTTTGTTTGCTGTGTGTGTGCGTGTGCATATATAGGATGATGAGAATAATCCATTGGAAACAGAGTTTGGGTTGTGCTGCTATAAGGATCACCAGACTCTGACCATCCAGGAGATGCCAGAGAAAGCTCCTGCTGGGCAGCTTCCCCGCTCGGTTGACATAATTTCTGATGATGATCTTGTAGATAAAGTTAAGCCAGGAGATCGTGTACAGATAGTTGGTGTGTACCGGTGTTTACCTGCTAAACAAGGAGGATTTACCTCAGGAACATTCAGGTATGTGAAGGTTTATTAATTGAACTGCTGCCAGTGTTTCTTTTTAATCTCTCAGTCTTGGAGGTTTTGCAGCTTTAGGTTAAATGTCTGTTTTGTGCAGAACTATACTGTTAGCCAACAATGTCAAGCAGATGAGCAAAGAAATTGTTCCCGCATTTTCTGCTGATGATGTTGCCAAGATCAAAAAATTCTGCAAAACTCACTCTAAAGTAAGCAGCAAATGACCTTGCAGCTTTATGTGGCTTTACTCTAGTGGTCAATATCGGTGCTCTGCCTTGTCCATCTAACCTTGATTTTGTTGTGTGTGTGTGTGTTCAGGATGTCTTTGAGTACTTAAGTCGATCGCTAGCTCCCAGCATCCATGGCCATGAATACATAAAGAAAGCCATCCTCTGTCTGCTGCTGGGAGGAAATGAGACCAACCTAGAGAATGGCACTCGAATCAGAGGCGACATCAACATCCTGCTTATAGGTTAGGCTCGTATGAAGTCATCAATTTTTTTTTTTTTTATGAATTTTGAATTGATGCACAAGTAAACCTTGGAGCTTGATCAGGTTGTTCTACCTTTCTTATTTAGTGTAATATACTTGCATATATGTGTAATTCCTTAACTTAAATGTAAATAAAACATTGGGATGGTAATGTACCTATTGTAATCTTCACAACCTAGTGCATCTTCTAGATTATTTGAGTCAAATGCTTTTGTTTTTTTGTTTTATAGGCGACCCATCAGTTGCCAAATCTCAGTTGCTGAGGTACGTCTTGTTCACAGCACCAAGAGCCATTCCTACCACCGGACGAGGCTCGTCTGGGGTGGGTCTAACTGCTGCGGTTACCACTGATCAAGAGACAGGTGACTAACATACAGTATAAGTGTAGGCTGTTGTCGACTAATGTTTCCAATATTACACGTTTCCAATGGGTACTTGTAAGAGAAAAAATGAGTTTACCAGGAAAATGACTTTAAAGTCTTTAAACTCTTGTATACTTTTGCCAGCTTCTCGATGCTTGTCTCTCAGGTGAGCGCCGATTAGAGGCAGGTGCCATGGTCCTTGCTGACAGAGGGGTTGTGTGTATTGATGAGTTTGATAAAATGTCTGACATGGATCGCACAGCCATCCATGAGGTGATGGAACAGGGGAGAGTCACCATAGCTAAAGCTGGGATCCAGGCCAGGCTGAATGCTCGCTGTAGTGTGTTGGCTGCTGCTAACCCAGTGTATGGAAGGGTAAGATATTGTATGTTAGCTTCAGGGTATGCTAACTTCTTGTTAGTCTTGTTTGCTATGTAGAGCTTTATCGCCTTTTTTTTTTTAATCTACAGTGATTCACTTCTCCATTCAGTTAGATAAATTGGTTAGAGTTTGGAATATAACTAGATAAATGGGCTGTATTTGTCTCCCCTTTGCTCATACCAGTATGACCAGTATAAAACCCCTATGGAGAACATTGGGCTGCAAGATTCCCTACTCTCTCGATTTGATTTGCTCTTCATTGTCCTGGATCAGATGGATTCAGAGAGTGATCGTGAGATTTCGGAGCATGTGTTGCGCATGCACAGATACAGACCCCCAGGGGAGCAGGAAGGAGCAGGTGAGGCTGTTATTTAATGGTGGAAATAAATAGGACCTGCTGGACAGAAAATTGGTGCAAATGTTGGTTTTCAACCTATTGCTGTAAGTTTGAATGTTGATGCCATAGACTCTGGATCCAGGAGTCTGAAAGGGCATAATCAGCCTTGCTCATGGGGAAGGATGCCATTCCTTCTTCCCTGACCCACAGTGGTTAGTCAATCAAAGGCATTTGTTAGATTGCATAAACACTTGAAGGAATGAGCCAACTTTCCAAGTACGTTACATAAGCAGTGGTGGCTTAATGTGTCTGTGAAATCAGCCTTTGCCCTTTTAGATAACTATGTGATAAGTAAATAGTTTGTTGGGAATTGATAATACCTGAATTTAGCTAAATAAAATAATGATAAAATCCAAACAAATTTTCTGCTATATTGAGAAACCAGCATGCATGTTTTGCCTACCAGTTGGTTATAATGCTGTCTGTTTGGCAATATAATATCTCTTGGTGTACTACATACTAAGACTGACTTTGATTTTGTGTACAACAATAGCAATGCCACTGGGAAGCACAGTGGACGTATTTGCCACGGAGGACCCAAACATCACTGAGGCCACTGAGCAGGAGCTGCAGATCTATGAGAAAAAGGACAATGTCCTCCATGGCCACAGGAAGAAAAAGTAAGCCCAAATTATTTTCATTGCTTTCATATGCAAAAATGTCTTTCATCAGTGCACCCCACTGAAATGGCAAACTGTAAAAGGTTTTAACAAAATGGATGGTGGAATAATGATAGTTTTCGCATCCTAATGCATGACCAAAATTGGACTTTCAGGGAAAAGATTGTCACCATGGAGTTTATCAGAAAATATATCCATATGGCTAAGCTAGTGAAACCGGTTCTGACTCAGGAGGCTTCGGACTACATAGCCGAGGAGTACACCAAACTGAGAAGCCACGACCAAGTCAATAACGACTTGGCAAGGGTGTGTATCCGGGATCTCACTGAGAATTTGTTGTCCATGTCCTGTTTATTTCAATTATTTGGTTTTAAACTTTGCTATAGACGATGCCCGTCACAGCACGTGCCCTAGAGACTATGATCAGGTTGGCTACAGCCCATGCTAAAGCCCGCATGAGTAAAACTATCGAGTTGGGAGATGCAGAGGCTGCTCTGGAGCTTATGCAATTTGCCTATTTCAAAAAGGTAATAGTATGATGAGCTTGCTTTTTAAATTGAATGTCAACTAAAACCAAAAGCTTATTATAATTGGTTTGTGTAGATTCTGGAGAAGAATAAGAAGAGGAAGCTTCCTGAAGATGGTGTGGACACAGAGATGGATACAACTCAGAGCCAGGAGACCCAAAGTCAGAGAACTGTCAGGTCTGAGATGATTATTAGTTTTGCGATTGCATACAGTATATTGAATAGTAGTGGTGCCTTAAATCTGATGTAATTGATGCATGGATTGGTACTGTCCACAGGAAACGTTCTCGTATATCTAAAGATGATATGGATTCAGCAATGGCAGAAGACTCTGATGACCCATACGACTTTACAGAAGATGAAAACAGTCGGAGATTTCTATCACTTGCTAGCATGACTACATAAACTGTTTCAATTGTTTTTACTCTTACACATTCAGCATTTTATTTGTTGAAGCTGGTTGTTCTTTCTTTTACCATAGCCCAACCCAGTCAACCAACCAGGCCAGTGTCTCAGAGGAGTAGCCAAAGGAAGAAGACTGACATCAGTCAAGACAGGTTGAGTTTTGTAACTTTTTTTTTTCCTTTTAACCCCATGCTGCAATTCTGTTGTTGTTTTTTTTATACTCCCAGTAATATTTCATTTCCCCATCCTCATTCCCTTGTTGTACTACAGAATCTTCCAAGTACAGTACTACTGTTCCTGATTTCAAACAAATGTTTTTTGGTCTCAGGACAATCTTTTGTTTGATTGGTTATGACCTACTTCTCTCTGAACTCTGTTCATTTTCTGGCATGCTATTTATTGGCCCTTGTTTCAGAATGAAGGTTTTTAAGGCAGCCCTCCTGAAAGCATTCAAGGTGACCAGGTCTCAGTCTGTGCCAATTCCTGAGCTTCTCACTCACGTTAACAAAGGCCAGTCTGAAGAATTTGACCAGCAGGAGGTGCAATTACTTTTGGAGCGCATGCAGGATGATAACCAGGTCATGGTGTCTGAGGATGTGGTCTTCCTCATCTGATAAAACAACAGTCTCTAGATGTGATCATGGAATTGTGATAGTTGTATACCCTTATGTATTATTGTCTGTAGTGTTCATTGTTAGTAATTAATAAATAGTTTGAGCACTTATGAAGGAGTTTTTTTTACTGAAACGTGGGGGTGAATTGAGCTTAAACATTGATTACAATTTATTTTGCACACATTTAAATGTTTAAATAGACAAGACAAATTTGGCAAGCAATTATATATTCAATTTAATTTTAAAATTCATACACTGATTTAGTTGGATTAAATGCATATCAGTTAGATGCCATGACTATTTTCCACTATCAGTTGAGCCACCTGGAGAATTTCTGCAAAGAAAGAATTAACCATAATTAACACCAAAACTTAAATGACAGTTTAAGTTATTACTTTTTTTATTTTATTTTTAATATCTGGTCACTTACAGCCATTTATTCTCTCTGGTACAATCCCTCCCTCGGTATCAGTTGCTCTATTCCTTTGGAGTCTCCTCACACCATACGCCACACTCGCAAGTGCAAGCAACAATGCAAGCATGCCCACAAAAGCAAAAACCACCACTTCTCTAGAGTTCACAGTCGATGTACTGGGTGAAGAGCTTTTCTCCTCACTATAGGCAGCAAGCTGAGGCAGAGGCTGAGTCTCCAAAAGTCCAGTCACATCTGAGCAAGATGAATAAAAATAATTATGCTGTGTGTGACATTTGTGCCAAGGTGTTGTAAGAACTAACAGGACTGTAATTAATACATTTTAATAACTATATGAAAGTTGTCATCATTTTCTTGGACATTAGCTCCAACTTCACCTTCGAGACTAAGGAGGAAGATGACATCATTTCCTTTGATGAAATCTTGACTCTTTAGACGGCTGTGTGTGATGAAAGAGCTGGTGCCAGTACCTGGTCCTCTGTAGTATGAGGTACCGTCTGGATTTTTTACCAGACTGCCCACCTTCCGCGGGTCATCCCAGAAATATTCCACATTGCCCAGAGCTTCAGGAAGGAAAGACATCACTCAACATTTTAACCAGAATCTAAAATACTTGGTGTTATAACTGACACAACATCTGAACAAAGTGGTAAATTTCAAAATCTTTAATTCAAAATTCTCTAATTTCAAAATCTCTGCATGCTTTTTTCCCCCCTCTCCCTTGTTATATTTTTATTGCTTCCATTCCATGATGAAGTCTCCCTGAATATTTTAATTGTAAACTATTACAATAATCTATGTAGGAAATAAATTATTCAATGTTTTAATGCCCAAATAACTTATAAAAATTGCCTAGGAGCATATTTAATATTTCTAAATGAGCTTGACTTTGCCACAAGTTGGAATTTTAGTATTGGTATTTTAGTATATTGTAATTAACAGTAGATGACGACTTCTTTCGGCTGCTCCCACTATGGGTCGCCACAGTGGATCATTGGTCCTCATATTTCATTTGGAACACGTTTTACACCGGATGCCCTTCCTGATGCAGCCCTCCCCAATTTTATCCGGGCTTGGCATTGGCACTGGGATAGCACTGTAGTGTTTAACCCCAGTGGCTGGGGTTGGTTCCCAGGCCAGGAATCAAACCCGAGCCATGACGGTGAGAGTGCCGAGGCCTAACCACTAGTCCTCCAGGGACCCATTTAACAGTAGACTAATGTGTAACAATACTGTAACAATTCTGATTTTGTCTAGCACTAAAATTAACTTAGGTAAGCTAGTCAGGCTAGATTAGCATGCAAGTTCTTTGGCTAGATGTTTGGATAATCCTAAACACAAATAGGAATATTAAAAGATAGCCATTTAAAAATGGTGTTTTTCAGTTGGTGGTGGAGGTCCATTTACTTTGATTCTGCGTTTCTGTTTTTAGTTCTATATAGATCTTTTTTTTTCTTACAGTTAGTGGAGGTCTTGCTGGGGTCAGTGGTGATCATTCTTTGGTTATCCATGCGTTGCTGAATATTTGGGTGCTGGTCCATCAGTGCTATGGTAGCCTGTCTCCATGGGCATGGCCATTTCAACTGGCTGTCATTGGGACCAGAAGTCAAGTGCAAGTACATGGCCATGTTGTTAGAACTGCTTGATTTCCCATTAACATACAGACCAATCTGGAAAGAGTAGCCATCAGGAGATAAGAAGGTGGGGCTGTGGATCTTGGAGCCAACAGGTGTTGTGGCAAGGAGCCCGGTGAAGTTTTGGATGTGCCATGTATGTTGAGGGCATTGTGTCTCTGACAGGTTGATGTCATCCAGAGAGAGACCTCCTGTGGATGCTCCCATGCCCTTCACCCCTTCAAACACTACCCGAAACTTCTGAGACGCATCTAGAGTAACATGGTGAAGTTCCCAGGAGTTTCTCTGGCCACCTGTCTCAGAAAAGAATATATTATCCATGATGCAGAATTTGTACCCGTAACAATGTGTAATAAGAACCTAATTCATTCTAAGCACTAAAATACTAGACTGTTCAGACATGCATCAAATTATCAATTATTATTTCATCACTATAAGTTACCGCGGAACGTCTGAATGAGTCTCAGCACTCCATTAGGGCTTTCATTGCTGTATTCATGAACCCATATGTTTAGCTGGTCGTCAGCACCCCCGCTGTTGTACATGTAGAATTGCAGGCACTGCTGCCGTCTATTAGGATAAAAGAGTCGACTTTCCAAGTAACCATTATCTCCAGGGTTCCCTGTGGCTGTGCTGAAATGCATAAAAAAACCTATACCTGTGATAAAAAAAGTAAACAATTAGTTTTAAATAAATATAAATGTTCACAGATATTCAATTTTAGCATTAATTAACATATTTTAGTATGTTACATTACAATCACATTTGGTTTGGTATAAATTCAATACAGAAACTTATTTGAATTTTTGGTGTTGTGTGCCTTTAAAATAGCTAAAGATTAAAAAAGGCCAAAGTGCTGGTGTAGCAGCGTTATAAAAAAAAATAAAAGGAAGCAAAGTAGCAGTATGATCAGTGTCCATCCTAGTTTGCTATTTTCCGAGAAGAGATAAGTGTTATCAGTGGACAGTCGTGATCAATACAATACAGTTTAAGGGCTATAAAAGTTACAAAACTGTTTTCAACTGTAATAAACTAGGTTCATACCATTACACTGGCCCATGTTAGTGTAGTCAGTGTTTGGACCTCCAGCTATACTGTTCACACGCACCCACTTTGCCTTTGCATCCTGTCCCTGGATCATACCACAGATATTAGGCTGCTCAAAGCTACAGGAGTCTATGAAGGTAGACGATGTGGCTAGAAATGTAAAAAAAAAAAAGAAAAAAGAAAAAAAACACAGTAATCAAAAGAGATCAATCCTCCTCCTTAGGGCCATTCAGTTTGGTGTTAATATTATAGGCTATATTAAATAATAATAATAATAATAATAATAATAATAATAATAATAATAAATATCAAAAAGGACTTTAAAGGATAAAAGGACTTTATCAAAGATTATAGAGAAAATAGGATTTTATTGATATCATAAACAATGAGTTATGAGGGCAAGGGCTGCACCTACTGCAGTTATACAGCCTGTTTAGCTTGCGCACATCACTGGAACTGAACTCCATGCGCTGACCAATCATGTCCATGAACTCTGGAATCTTCGTGACGATGGTCGGTTTGGTGTTCTTGTTAAAGGCAGTTTTACTGTAGTGCATAACAGACTTGTAGTCGTAAGGAAAGCCTAGAGCGCTGGAGACTGTGTCATCATAGGTTTTGAAGTTGTGCTCTTTGCCTAGGTACAATGCAGTGTAATGAGTCGACTATAATGCAGAAAAAGGGTTGAATATAGGAAAGTAAATTTAGAAAGAAATAAAAAATTAGGGATGTTTACAATCCTGCCCTGAATCTTTGACTCCCTACTCCATACATAATGCAATACATAGAATATAAAACATTAACGTTTACTCATTGTGGTGTCCTAATGACAACTCTAAAGCCATTTGGATTTTAACATATTAAATTGATTGACCAACGGCATAGTTACCAGCTTCAATCTGGTCCCACATGATGCTGACATAATCATCTCGGTCGGCTCTGGACTGCTCGTGCCAGAAACCCAGCGCATGCAGGAACTCGTGCTCCACAGTTGCAAGGCGATCACAGTTGCTGCCAATTGATAACCTCTGCTTCCCTACATGATGATTTCCCACAGATGAAAAACACCTAAAAATACACAAAAATGAGAACAGTGGTAAGGAAGGGAAGAGATTTCATTTTTTGTGCTTGCTTGCATATTAACGTTCTGTGCTAATGCTGAGAAAATTTGCCTACTAACAATTGTGAGAGGCGCTGTTGGGCTCATGAGCGAAGGAGTTATTATGAGTGAAGGAGTTATTCTGTGTCACTTGTAAGTCGCTGACACTCATCAGTGAATCAGTGCAATTTCATAGTTTTTAAAAGAGTGTGGGATGTGTAGTTCAGTTCCAATCTTAATTTTAAGAATTGATTGTGCATCGATTTTTCTTGGTCTGATATCCAGGATTGATTCGGGGATCATTTGGATTCATTCCAAACCAAGGTTAAATGCTGCGTAACATTTCTACTCTGCAAAAGTCCATGTTTTTCTGAATTAAAATGCCTTGAATTTAAATTCCTTCTTTAATGCAAAGATCAAGAAAATGATGTCATGTCTCATACAAACCATAACATCACTTCCCTGCTATTGAAACCAAACCAGGACATTTTAAGCTAGGTGACATTCAGTGGTTCACCTTCACACATTGTATGGATCACACTTGAGATCATTTGAAGCAAACCTCAGCTCACTATTTTCAGGTTGACCAGAGGTTTGTCTTCAAAATCAGCCAAATGTTATTTCTGCAAATTGCCCTGTGTTCTGGTGTGAAAAAAAAGTGTGTGAATGCCCGAATCTTCCTTACCCAGAACCTTTGAAAACAGAAATGTAGTTTGGCTCTCCACTCCAGGGTTTGAAGTCAATGCAAGTTTTGAGTCGGTATTGCTCGAATGCTTTTAGTACCACTCCTTTAGCGTTGATCTCTGCGCACAATCAAAATGTTGAGGATATGTATGTTACTGGAATTATACTATCAGATAGTTATCAGATGTTCTTTTTTTAAACAAATGATTGGAAAAAGAGGATAAGGCAGGTTCTTACCCAAGCTGTCCTCTAGGTAGTAAGGCACAGTGGTTGGCCAGCGATACTCTGCACCCAAAATACTGTTCTTGCCATCTTCCTGTTAACCACAGATTTATTCATGGCAGAGGAACATTTGGACTACTGCCAATTAACATTAAATTGATGGACATAGATATAGGTAAACTGTAATGTTACAGAAAATTGGAACGAATAAAACGATGCACTGACCTTTTTAATCACTATGTCTCCTTCTACCAGATCAAGTCCCGCTTCTGTTACACAAAAATGTGGTCAGTTGCTAACAGCACACTAACTCATAGTGCAAGCATGGCACAAATATAAAACACAGAGCATTTGTGTTATTTTCAAACGCACTCCAGCACATTAGTGTAATATCTCATTCTTACCTTCATTTATGTCAACAATATCCCAGTCTTTTCCAGCATCGATGTCCACCTCTGTAAAACCTAATATTAAAAATCCCAGAAATTATCTCATCAAAACATCATATTTTCCTGGTTCTGACATGAGTATTACAACATATATGTAGGAATTACAGCCATTTTCAACAAACTACTTCCATTTTCAGGGGCTCAAAGGTATTTGGACAAAGTGACATAACTGTAAATATAACCATAATTTTAATACTTGNTTTTAATACTTGGATGAAAATCCTTTGCAGTCAATGACTGCCTGAAGTCTGGAGCCCATGTTCTCAAAACTGGAGATTCTTTGCCAGGCCTTCACTGCCTACCTTCTCCAGAGTATTCTTGACTTCTGTTGATGTTGTGACAGGGTTTTTCTTCACCAAGGAAAGGATTCTGTGATCATCCACTTTAGTTGTCTTCCGTGG
>CM074963.1:4868086-4885548 GCA_037577455.1 Pangasius macronema
ACTTCTTGTCAGTCAATTGTCCAAATACCTTTGAGCCCCTGAAAATGGAGGTACTTTGCTGAAAATGGCTGTAATTCTTAAAGGGTAAATGCCATATTTTTGTGGAACCTCTTAAAATAAAGCGGAAAGTCTACACTTCTATCACATTGTTTTATTTCAAATCCATTGTGGTGGTGTATAAAGGCAAAATCACAAAAACTCTGTAGTCCAAATACTTCTGGACCTAACTGTATTGTGTGTGTGTGTGTGTGTGTGTGTGTGTGTGTGTGTGTGTGTGTGTGTGTGTGTGTGTGTGAGTATCTTACCTGAGAGAGTCAAAGCTGACTGTAAGAGAAAGACATAATATGACTTTTAGCAGATCATGATCAATGCTATAATGTTAAACAGCATGAGTGATTTATTTATTTAGTTAGTTTAATTGCTCTTTCTACATTCCTGAATATGTGTAAGAGGTTATTGTACCCATTCGTGCATACAGGGCAAACGGGGCATCCTAAAGTAAAATTTCTAATATTTTTGATAATTTTTCTCTTTTTCTTTTCAAGCTTTCTAGAAAGATGCAAATTTATCTGCCAGTAGAATGTGATCATTTCATTTCAGTCAAATTGTTTAGACACAGTGTTGAGAGATTTTTTTATAATAACCTCATAAGAAATACTCTATACACTGCAAAAACTGTTAAATATCTTGAATAAAGGAAGGGTTATCTAATATTTCTGATAACGAGATTATTATATAATAAGACCATCAAGCCTGTAGTCAGGTTTTTAAACCTTTTTTTTAATAAGATATCTTCAAAATATATTAATAAGATATAATATTGCAAATAATTTGCAGTGTACAAGGGTGAGTCAAATGAAAACTTTTGTTTTTGCATATTTTGCATTGTTTATTGCAAATAGGTGTCACAGAATTATTATTTTTTTTTAGATAATTTCCATTTCATTCAATGCACATGTTACAGAAATTAATGAGCATCTAGATTTCTCTAGAAAAAAAATATTCCAGTTAATTTTACATTTTTTATCTGACCCACTCTTTTATATATTCTCTGAGATGCTGTTTTATCCTTCAATCATGAAACTCTATGTAAAATACAGAAATAAATTTGCTTTCTATTCACAGCACATTTCAAGATTCATTAATTTTTTTACATAAGATTTCCTTTTATTGTTTATAATGCGTGCTTGAATTATTAACAAAGAAATTGCTTACGACTTACCGAATAAAGTCTCTCAGCACTTAGCAGACAAATGACCAGAAATGTCCAATAAGAGGCCATAGCTGCTGCTGTGTGTGTATGCTGCTGTTACACACTCAGTGTACATATGTGTTTGTGCGAGAAATATATAAAAAGAAGAGAAGGTGCTGTGTTGGCAGTAATCGGTGATAAGGAAGGTGTTCTGATAAGACATCTGATCAGTGTTGCTGCTGTAAATGAGGCTATTAATAACGTCGTATAACGTTTATATAATAAAAAAACGCCAGGTAGATGTTCCATCTGATTACATCATGATATCAGTGCTGATTTAGCACTAATAATTAGTTAGTATTAATTATTAATAATAATAATAATAAAAATAATAATAGTAAATAATTTAGCTGTGTTGGTAGGCTTCACATTTACAAACATACTCTTGTGCTTCAAAGTTTTTGGAACTCTTTTATTGTACACGTTTAAAAATACAGGTCATGTAAGGAGTATAAATGTAAGAAGTACTGCATATTAATATCAGTAGTTTATTTAAGTAGTGCAATTATTGCTCAAAGTGCAAACGTATCCGTATAATGCATGTGATATAACAGAAATCCAGACATGTCAGAGAGCTGAGAATAAGCAAATATTACAAGAAAGACTTCCTTTTGAAAAGTATCCCATGTCCATTAATGAATGTGATTGTCATATTAATATCAGTGAAACATAGTAATATGAGTGAATGAGTATAATTACAGTATTCCCTGATGGATGAAATAAAAAGAACAGTTTCTCCAGTTCATTATGTGCTTATATGCTTACGTGTTCTGCATCCATTACAAACCAGACATCACTGCTTCAGAATCATATCTTTTAAATCTGTTATAGTCTTAACAAAGTAATATTGGCATTTGTGGGAAAACATGGCGTTTATGTTTGTTGCCATGACCTTAGTATGGCATCCTGCAAGTTAATATCGTCATTCTGGTGGACATTCTGGTGGAAAGAAGCAAAATACAAACAGTTATTATAAATCATATGTAAACAAGTTTTTTGTTTATTTCAGTAAATGCATGCTGGTGGTATGGATCTTACAGTTATGTCGTCGATGTAGTAGCTGTGGCGGAGGTTGAGATGGCCAATGAAATCCCTGCTGCAGTAAGTTGGGTTGCCATGAGGCAGTGATACACACACGGGGCAAACCTAAGGGCGGTGAGAGAACACACAAACAGAGTTGCATAATCTTCACAACACTGCTGCTGGGTTCTCCCTGTGTTATCTTTAGAGGTCATGGCATTGTGCATGAGTATGAAGTGTAATGTAATGCTCTTTTAAGTAATCTTACTGACCACTTGTCTCAGGTCATTGAAATGGTTGTCATTGCAGTGATCACGCAGATCCAGGTCATCCAGGCCGCCTTCCTGACAGTATGGACAATTATATGTTCTCAAGATGTTTCTGGGAAAAAAAAGTGAATGTAAGAGATGGATTATTTCGCAGAATTGAAACAGTTGAGAAACAGTGACTGTTCTGCTGGGGCATTTTTTTGCTGGCATCGTTTGGATCCATTTGTCCTCTTAAAGAAAGTGTCACTGCAAATCAGTACGAAGTTATTCTGGCTGATCACCTTTATCCTATAATGAAACATTTCTATCTCAGTGGGAGTGGCCTCTTCCATGATGACCCTGCTCCCATGAAGGGCCATTAACTAAGGCTATTTTTAAATGTATTATTATCTATTATTTAGATTAAGACCAGCAACTGTGGCTCTGACAATAACAGGAAGGTTATAGGGGGAAAAAATGGTTACTGGGACATATTCAACTGTATGCTTTATTATGTGATTTATTCTACTGATTAAAGTTTAGGCGGTGCATAGACTAGTCAATTTGACTAATACTTCCACTAGTTGACTAGTTGGAGCAATAAAAAAAAACAGAGAGGCAGATGGTAAAGGAATGCCGACATATGGTAAAAAGCTGGCTAGCTTTGTGTTTTGTTTTTCGCACTTTTCGCACCTTGAGGTCAAAAATGACCCATTTTCTAATGTAAGTTGAATGCAGTATTAGGCCTACTGGTTGACCAGTAAAAATAAATTCATCAGGGGTCTTGCAACCTTTATATACATAATACAGAAGTTTATATACATAATTCAGACTGTGTGTGTGTGTGTGTCTGTGTGTGTGTGTGTGTGTGTGTGTGTGTGTGTGTGTGTGTGTGTGTGTGTGTGTGTGTGCATCCATGGCACTGAGGCTATTTACCCTGAATGAGATGTATTTTCCATCATAGTAATTTGACTCTGCCAGTCCCTGTAAGGAAATCACGTATTAGTGTAGCACAAAAAAAACCCTCTTACACACAGTGTGATATAAGTTTTAGCTTGAAATCATTTGAATAAATGAAGGTAAATAAAGAAGAAAAACTCACAACTCATCAGGGTTATCTGACTGGAGGTCTGGTTGAGGATTGATGTTTGCTTGGATGCTGATTGGATTTGGTGCTGGGGCGACTGGTGCTACAGGAGCTACTTGAATAGCTTGGAGTCTTGGTCTGGGAACTGGCCTTCTCAGAGTTCTGACAGCAGAATGGGCAGCAATTGAAGCAAGCTGATTGGGCAGGCTGACATTTGGAGCGATGGCTGGCTGTGAAGCTTGTGCACTTGCAGTTCTAAGCTGGTTGAGGAGACTGTAGGTGGACACCAAAAAGCAGAGAAACAAAACGTTGCAACATGTTATACTTTTTATAAATAAAAAATAGTCTATTTGCTGTACATAACTTTTTTTTTTTAACTATGTACACTAAATAATAATTTGTAGTTCATTTATACTGTAACCTAGCGGTTGTCATTTATTCAGATGGCTTATCCCGACAGGGGTGGACTAACTGTAACTTGAGCAATTGTACTTTTTGAGCACTTAAGTGCTATTTTGGAAGATTTTGTACTTACTCCAGTATTATTGAAATTGAATGATACTTTCACTAAACTTTCACTCAAGTATTCAACATATCAGGTTTTCAGAAGGAAATAGCAAACTTTTTGCTCCTTACTCTTTGCATTTTCATTTTGACCTTGAAAGTACTTGTTAAAAAAAGACCATCATATCCCATTTTCTATTTTTATTTTCCATTTTTTCCATCTCTTTTGCTGGATTTATCAACGATTGCACCAGGATGATATGTCGCCTTCATCTCCCACAAAACAAAATGTCAACCATTACAAATTCACTCTCACATCTAAAGGATCTAACTAGCTTTCACAGTACACAAACTTAAGTATAGTTCTGCTGTACTTTTTCCACCCCTGAATCCTGAGTTCATAAATCTGCTCAGAACTTACGCCTGTACACTGGGGCCAACAGCTCGTCTGGTCAGAAGGAAGGGATTGCCACCTTGCAGATTGAAGGTGCATGGTATGGCAGACTGAGGGAGACAGCAGAGGATTGTTAAATGTCTCAGAACCAAAATTAACTTCTAATAGACCAGCAAACAAAAAATGGATCTGTATCATTTATAGTATATTCAGCAACCATTCTCAGCATCACTTTACCCTAAATGCAAGACCGGCACGGTCGGTTATGGGGCTCCTGCAGCAGGGACACTGGGGTCTAACTAAAATTGCTTGTCTTAGACAAGACTGGCAAAACCTGTAAACAGAGAGAGAGAGATGAGATATACTCATTTGCAAGCTGGACAATTCTATCACCAGGATATAATAATAAATGAGCTTGGATATAGCGCACTGACGTCAGAACTATCAGCATGTTTGCTTGTTATGCAGTGGAATTTCCCCTTAGAAAAATACTTTCACTTTGCACCTGCCAGGAACTGCTGTATGCATTTATTGGAAGTTACACTTAACCTGTTTTCAGTCACAGCCTTATTCAGTGAAATCATCTCAAACATAATGTACGACCCTGAACTTTAAGTCACTTCATCTAAAATTTAGCTTAACCATTTATTCCACATTCATGTTAAAATAAAGATATAGTGTGCCTGCGGTTGAAAGGGTTAAGCATCAAGCAATGTTGAATACGATTTACGTTTGTTAAGCATATTCAATATTCCTTTTAATGGAACATATACAATGGATATAAAAAGTCTACACATCCCTGTTAAAATGGCAGGTAAAAAAATGACACCATGATAAATCATGTCAGATCTTTTCTCACTTCTAAAATGAAATTGCAAAGTGTACAGGAATTCTTAGGGATTTCCAGTAACCTGGTTGCATAAGTGTGCACACCCCTACACTAATACATTGTTGACAAACCTTTTGATCTTATTACACCACTCAGTCTTTTTTGG
This sequence comes from Pangasius macronema, assembly GCA_037577455.1. Lineage (NCBI taxonomy): Eukaryota > Metazoa > Chordata > Actinopteri > Siluriformes > Pangasiidae > Pangasius > Pangasius macronema. The sequence goes on from CM074963.1 coordinate 4,873,587, forward strand.
CTAAGTGTCTATCAGCGTGGCACATCTTGGCTTGGCAATATTTTCCCACTCTTTGTTGAAAAAACATTCTGGATCCATCAGGGCATCCATAAGGGCATCTCCTTTGCACAGCCTGCTTCAGGTCACCTCACAGATTTTTAGTTGCCATAGCAATGTTTAGTTTTCATAGCCCAGAAATGTGAACAATATGAGAGACTTCGTCACATGCAGAGAGGAATCAGTACTTGTCAGATATTCCTGCAGCTCCTTTAATGTTGCTGTAGATCTCTTGGCAGCCTCCCTGGTAAGTTTTTGTCTTCTGCTTTTATAAATTTCAGGTAAAGGGACGTCCTGTTCTTGGTGATTTCACTGTGGTGCTCCATTTTCTCCACTTATTGATGATGGCCTTCAAGGTGTTCCCTGGTATATCTAATGTTTTGGAAATTCTTTTATACACCTCTCCTGATCAACACTTTTCAACAAGTAAGATCACACATGCTTGCTTTGCAAGTTCTTTGCAGTCCATGCAGTCAGCATTTGGATGAAACAGAAGATGTGAATAAAATCCTACAGACACAGCTAGTCTTTATTTGGGGTTAATCAGAATAATTTCACTGATGACAGCTGTATGGGCCATGAGATTGAATGTAATAGGTTTATTCTGAACACAGCCACATCCCAGTTATAAAAATGTGTGCTCACTTATACAACCAGGTTATTGTAACTTTTATAGTTTTTCTGTTTTTTTCCCCCTAAAATGTTTCTGATTGTTTCTGACTGTAATTTCACATTGAGGGAGGAAAAACATCTGACATGGCTTATCTTGGTTACGTTATTTTTTACATCACAAAAACCTGCCATTTTAACAGAGGTGTCTAGACATTTTATTATCCACTGTATGATTTTTTTCCCCCAAACTACTGGTTAAAGTCCACTTTCATAGGTGGTGCATTATGTGTAACTATTATGAACTACTCTCTATAAAACACCTACGTAACCTAGACATTTTTGCTTAAACATACTGTATATGTACACATAGTTAGACTGTAAGATAAGATAAGATCAGATAAGACCATATGACTAAAGTTACTGACTGAACTGAAGCACATGAAAGTTTTTTGGGTTTTTGTTCTCTTCACTTCTATACCATTTCTGGATATACATATATCTGTTAAGCAATGTTGCCAGAGTACGTCTGTAGCGATTATGACTGATTTGTACAGGATAGGATATATTACAGAGATGTGTTTGTATTCATTATGTACTCGTTGTTCCATGTGTGCTTCTTACACGTCATATCTTTCATGCAGAAAAACAACACCCCAGTATTTTGCTTCTCTGACACGTCCTTTTGTTGTTTACATATTATTGTTGTCTAAATGTTGTCTGTATTTTATTTTTCTGCATTTTACACTCAACTGGAGTGCATCCCCACACTCCCCCATAAGAAAACGTACCCCCATAAGAAAAAGCACAAAATACTCACACTTTTCTGCAGCATGAAATGGGCTGTGAAGGATTCTGCAAAGGGCCCTTACACACAGGGCAGTCATCGTCCATGTCTCTGTCCATAGTCTTCACTGCCTAGCCAGGTCTAAACTGAAAGCAAAAACAAATACAGCTCATAACAATGTGCCTTCAGACTCATTCCAAAACGTCACTTTCAGTAATAAGTCTTCAACTTCCTTATACGTATCAGTATTTAGGCAGTCCCAGGCAGGTTTGTGATAGATTTGTTTGGTGTGTCTTTGCTGTTGGAAAACACCCTGTCTTGGAAAGTGACGCAAACAAGAAGAGAGAATGAATTTAAATCAATTGCAAAATAGTCAGACACACACTTTCGATAATAGTGTATAAATAATATGTATATGGAATTTGAATAAATGAAATAACTGTAAATAATAGTTTAATATAATCTAGACTATTTCATCTAAAAAAATTCTAGACTATTTAAACTAAAGACTAAAGTAAAAAGGTCCTGTGATAGTCTCTCAAACACTGCACCAGAGTTTATTATGCAAAGGGGGAAAACCACTTCCCTCAGCTGAGTAGGTCTCGACATTTCCAAGAATTTCTGATCATTAAGCGCTTTCAGTTTCAAAAGTTGAAACCTTATAGTTATCAAACCTTAATAGAAAACCAATAGAAATTGAATACAACAGTAGTAACATGTCCTGGCTTTCTTTCTTGGTAGGATCTCTGTGTGCAGGATTATGTTCCTGCCAGGAAATAACCCAGCTGACTGGACTCATTTAAGTCATAAGTCAAAGTTAATGAGTTCTTCAGGCGTTTTTCAGATCTTACAGATAAGGACAAGCTTTACAGAGAGAGCTTAAACACCAAATCACTCTCTATAAAAATTGTTGACCAGTGTCGAAAGAAATCTGCTTTAATTTCATATGAAGCCTAACATATTGATCCGTATTAAGCCGTACTGTAGAACAAATCTTTCAAATTATTTGTGTTTGTCAGGTTTATTTTTCACAACCCTATGGTTTCATTTTCACAAACCATGGGCACCACTAGATGGTGGCACTTGGCTGTCATGTTGGAAACCCCCTGCCAAATACACACACACACACACACTCTCTCTCTCTCTCTCTCTCTCTCTCTCTCTGGTCCAGGACTGGCGTTGTTGACCCCTTAGCTAATCGTATCGAATCCAAAAATATCATTATAAATTTTAAATCAATATAAATGTGTGCGTGTTAACCACATAAGTATGATTGTTATGAATCCATGCATTGCATGGAGTCTATGCATGGTTACCATACAATATGACACACCCATGTGCTTGTCGTACATCTCATTACAGATTTAGTCCCCTCTTTGCTGTTACAATAGCCTCCACTCTTCTGGGAAGCTTTCCACTAGATGTTGGAGCGTGGCTGTGGGGATTTGTGATCNTCAGTGGGGTTGAGGTCAGGGCTCTGTGCAGGACACTCGAGTTCTTCCATTCCAACCTTCACACACCATGTCTTCATAGAGCTCGCTTTGTGCACAGGAGCATTGTCATGCTGGAACAGATTTGGGCCTCTTAGTTCCAGTGAAGGGAAAATTGTGATGTTACAACATACAGAGACATTCTATAGTGCGGCAACAGTTTGGGGAAGACCCACATGGGTGTAATGGTCAGGTGTCCACATATTTTTGGCCGTATAGTGCATATGGTAGCCTGGTATATAAATTCCAAACATACATGAAATGATTATATTAAAATATCAGCGATTGGGATAATGGATTGATGATAACAGTCAATGAAATGGAAGTGGGCTTTTCTTTTAAATCCCCATAAATATATACTGTATTTTAGAGAATTATCTCAGTCTTTATATGTCTGTCTTTATGGCTTAAAACTATATTTAATTGGTTCTTTATGTTATTTTCATATCAGTTTTCCCCACAATAAATCATACATTGCAGTCAAATAACGTGTACATATTATTTACAAGATATTTTATTTATAATATATGTGTTGTTGATGTTATATATTTAAGTAAATTACTCCATATCAAGCTGAAATCTTAAAACACATTAAAATCATGCTTCAAAAATTCACTCAGCACTACTTTTATTATGAAGAAACGTAAACACTCCTGGCTGAATCCCAAACCATTCTCTACTCCCTATATATATGCACTATCTAGGGTTCACAGTAACAGTTTCTACGCGCTGTGTGGAACACTGTGTAGGGAACATTGATGTATTTGGGATGCGGCTCGTCCTCTGCGGTCGCCTGACAGCCGCAGTGGTCGATGGGAGTTAAATTGATTAGGAGGCGAGTGAGTGTTAGGATACAATATGGCTGCCGTGGTGGGCTGTCAGTAGGGGAGTTGTTTTTAACTCTGAAGCAGTTGCTTTATTTTGGTTAAAGGCAGAGGACAGAGTGCGCGCTCGGGTCCCACCATGGCTCGGTGTGCTCAGTCAGTGCAGGAGTTCATCCAGGACTCGTTCGTGCCCATGGTGGCTGTGCTGTGCAGCGACGACGCCGAGAGACTGAGCCGCAAAAACAACCTGAGTTTCCCCGAGCTGCTGCGGCCCTTCTGCCGGCTGACCTCGGAAGGTACGAGCTTACAACATCTCCTGGTGCTATTGAAGACACATACAGGATGAGATCCAGTTTGTTTTAGTGTTTTGTTTGTTTTTGTTTTTTTAAACATCCGCGTAAACACACTTGGCTAGCGTTAGCAGGATGCTATCAGCGGTTAGCGCTCTGCTCACTTGACAGGAACCGGAGAGCTGCTCGTCCCTAACCGCGCACTCATACACTAACCAGTGTGTCCCAGTATAGGAGCAAGGCTGCTGCCTAGCGCACTGAGTAGGAGGCCAGGGTGAGGTGTAGTACTCGGTTTGGGACACAGCCCAGCCCTGAGCGGCCCTCTTTCTTTTCAGTGTGTGTGCGAGACACCTGATCGGTTTGCCGGTTACCCGAGCAGCTCAGCAGTATCGGATATCCTTAACTAACTTCTTTAAGAGCTACATCTCCACTTTTCAGCACTCCATCAGCCCAAATATTAGCTTGCTAGTTAGCTAGCCATGTTAGTACGGCTAAGCTAGCTAATCGACTGGCTACACCCTATTTAGCTAATAAACAGATTATCTGTATAACGCTCCAAGTATCTGTATCTGTACAAGTATCTGGATTTAAACAGGAAGTGGGCGTGGCCTAAAACGGAAAGTGGATTTTTTTATACATATCGTTAGCCTCATAGCATAATTGCTCAAGTCATATTTGGTCAAACATGACTTAGGCAATTATGGTATGAGGCTAATGATATGTATATTATATATGAAATTTAGCACTACTCCCACAGAAATACTGGAAAACCGTGTTAAACACACAAGTGGAAATGGCAGCACTGGCTACGTTTACATCAATTGCAAATCAAATTCCGTATAAAGTCTGTATTCAGGTTGCAGCCGTGTTCCCCAGTACGATGTTTATACGCATCCAGGCATCAGAATATTCCTGTACACATGGGGGTTGTAACTGTGTGTTCAGGTGCTCCTGGGAAGTTCGTATTTACAAGTTGGGAAGTCATCATCACAGCGTCAGGTGCGTTCCTAGTCCCTGTGGTCGGAGCAAGACGGCGGTGTACCTTCTCTTAATTAACCACAAAAAATGCTGCAAGGTTTTTTAACTCTGCTTTTAGAAAATTAAGAACAAACAATGCACATCAGTTGTGTTTTTTGCCTTTTTTAGGTTTTAAATCAATTTATGAAGCCACTGTAAACTTTATCGTTACATAATAATTATATCGTAGTTGTACAGTGCTGTCGTATTTTGTGCAGGCAGTTAGCTTGTTTTATTGTAAATTTAAAAAAAAAAAAGCCTGATAAAGACACGTCACTGCTAAATACCCATACAGTATCGGCTAATTTACTGTCAATTACAGATGCTGGATCCATGGATTCCACCATGTTTTCTTACTGACATGGAATCTCAACTCAGAAACTCAGAGCTCAAAGAAAATCCCAAGTTTCCCACTCATAATTCATTTTCTAAATAAGGTGTTTACATACAACAAATTAAAACAGGCATATTCCAGGGATGGGAATCAGCATTTGGGGAATCAGAATATTGTCTTAATCTGAATCGGGTAATCAGGTTACGGTGTTTACATGACTCAGTACTGATTAGAATATTGCCAAATTCTGATTAATATTGGAGTATTGATGGGCATGTAAACATAGCCGCTTTCAGTGTGGTGTGTGTGAACAGTTCCTCAGCCTCAGCTACATCACTCAAGCTCGTAATGGGCTACTTGCACAGACACTTCCACATTATAATGAAAACAACGCTTCTGCTTGCGGTTTGTCCGCTATTTTAACCCCATCGTCTGCAGGAACTCCTGAAAATAAGCGTCAGCAACGTTCAACATGTGTAAGCGCATTTGTAAAACTCCTTGTAGTAAGCTGGAGAAATGCGTCAGACTGGTTGCTTTGTTGTACATAATCTACTACAAAGGGAAGAAAATACCTATTAGTCAAAACAAACGCCCAGCTAACGTTAGCCCAACCCCCAGGTATAAGACTGCAAAAAGCAAACGCTAGAAGCTGCTGTCACGCTGTACTGCCGAACGTGGACAGTGCTACCGGAGACAGGAGATTTGCGCAAGATCCATTTCAAAACAGAAATATGGCATAGCCCTGAGCTCAAGTAACCCATAGGAACCCTTGCATTATGCCCACGGAAGTACTGCCAAACCCTGTTAAAAACACAGAGGCAGAAATGACAGCAATGTCAGCATGAACAGTTCCTCAGCCTCAGCTACATCACTCAAGTTCATAATTCATCGCTTTCATTTTTATGAATTTTGTTGCTTCTGTTTCCAAAAAATGTAAACAGACAAGCAGCCTAAAGCCCTATCTGGACAAAATTAAATTGATGATTGGGATTCTGGGGTAATTTCCTATGTTACAGGCGCTCCTCTGTGATTTTATTTCTGTCCATATAGCTCACGTCAGCGTTCTTCTCCGTCCTCCTCTGAGAAAATTACAGGCCGGAAGTACCTACTGTTTTTCACCAAACTCTGCGTTCGGATGATCATTTTAGTCCAGATACACATCAGTGAAATTCTGTGCAGATGTGTGATTATTGTTGTATTGTATTATCCAGTTGTTGCTGGAATCTTGGTTCGCCACAAACTGAAATAAGAGCCAGCGTCTCGTCTCTACTCTAGTGCCTCTTTGACCGCGTGGTGTGATTGGAGCGTGATCATGTGACCACATGACGCAAACTTTCGGCGTTGTAGAAAATACAGCCTTCTATAAACTCACTCCTCCTGTCGTCATTTTATTCTTTATTCTACCTATTTTTAATTACTTGTTAGTTATTATACAATTATTGTTTGCTGCATATAATTATATGTTTATCTACTTATTATTTATTTTTATAGTCGATTTTATTACTATTACCGATATGTAAATAGGCTAGCAAGGTAATTTGCCCATAATTCTGATACTGAAAATATGCCTTCTGTCATCTTTATTCATGAATTAATGGTAGGCCTGCCCCAGATATTTGTCTTTGTCATATTTTGTTTGGAGGTTACTAAATTAAATCTCATCATATCAGGTTCTGTGGCATCATCAAATATGTAATTGTTGCCTTAAAAACCGAAATAGTATCCTATTGTGTGGAAGCCTGAGGTTTACCCTTTAGTAGATGACAGATATTATAAACACTGAGTTTGTTTACATTCATGCTGTGTCTCCTCACCTGCGTCAGCTAAATTAGACTGTCCTACCTCTCTCTCTCTCTCTCTCTCTCTCTCTCTCTCTCTCTTTTTTTTTTTTTTTTTTACACCGTACTGCATGAATGTCACTTTCAAATTAGAAATCAGACACACTGTTTTCTTGGAACAGATTAATAAATCTAATGCAGTTTTTTTTAACAGGACAAAGCAAACTCGAGTGGTCGTCAGTGTTCATTAGTATCATTTATCTGTGGGAATCACTGATGCTGCATTTAAACAACGCAGTGGAGCGTTAAAATCTCACCGTCACCATTCTGTTATGACACTTGCTCTGTGATGTGGTGCATTACGATGCTGGAAATGTCAGCATGAGTGTGAAAAAAGTGTAGCCAAGAGAGGGTGCAGTAATGATGTGCAGATACACCGTGCTGTTCTGACAGTGTTCATTGACCCTAATGTGTGCCAGGGAAAAAAAAACCAAAACATTGACCCTACACCAGCAATGTGTACGGCTCACACCACGCGGAATGGCAGGATGATTGAAAGTCGATCTGTTAGCAGCATTTGGTCCGTAGTACTTTGCTTCTGTTGCATCAGATCCATGTCTCGCTTTCATCCTCCACTAGTTTCAGGAGTAATCTGCAATGTGACTGCATGTGACTTTGAATTCGCACTGTTTACGACACAGCTGAGTGGTGCAAGTGACGCTTTGCCTCATCCAGCCTGAATGGACTCTGACACTGGGCTGACAGAATGCATCATTTCTCACAAGAAAACTAACACAGCTCACTTAAAACATGATGCAAGAGCTTTTATTCCGGTGTGAGTACTGTTACTGTAAAATAGGACTAGGCAATATGACGATATGATATTGATGCCGTGATAAATCGTGTGAAAACTCTGTGATATTGCCGCTGTTGTGATTTATTTCTTTCTTTGTGTATTTTTTGTAAGTACCAGTTACTTATATCTGAGTACCAATTACAGATTCTGCATACATTTGAATTGATATGAATCATTTCTACAGTTTTCTTTAGAATTAAATAATAAATATTAATAAATATTTTTAATAAATAATAAAAAATATTTAAAAAAATAAATGTTTTAACAATAAGTTTAGTATTTTTCTCTTTAAAAAAAAAAAAAATATATATATATATATATATATATATATATATATAGATATATAGATAGATAGATAGATATTAACCAAAGCAATTTTTTTTTTAAAGTTGTATTTTTGAATGCTGCACTGTTTTCCTGGCAGTTTATCAAATCTACAGTCTCCTCTTCTTTTGTTTTTGCTATACACTGAAGACATTTGGATTTGAGATCAACAGATGAATATGATGAATATTTAAACAATTTAGAACATGACACCTTTTGTTTGAACCCACCCATTTTTTTAAGTGATCTGAACGCTGAACACGTGTCTGACAGGAGTTTCTTGTTGCGCAGGTGTGCTCTGTTAGATTGACTGTTTAAACAGTTAATAGCTCTGAATGTCTACTCTTGGTTTGAGCCCTGGGTTTTGCCTGTAAAGACTGCATTTGTTAAAAAGGATAAACCAACATGAAGACCAGAGAGCTGTCTATGGGAGGAAAGCAAGTCATTTTGAAGCTGAGAAAAGAGCTGTTGCATAAGCATTGGGCATAACCAGTACAACAGTGTGGAATGTCCTGTAAAAGAAAGAAACCACTGATATACTAACAGCCAGACATCGAACAGGTCAGCCAAGCAAGGCCAGATTGGAATTTGCAAAGAAATAGAGAGACGAGCCACAAAAGTTCTGGAATCAAAAAGTGATGGAAATGCTGAAGTGTGGAGGGGAAAAAGGATCTGCTTATGATCCAAAACATACAGGCGGCAGTGTCTTGTATTTGGTAGTGGCTTGGGCTTACACAGCTGCTTCTGGAACAGGCTCATTAATCTTTATTGATGTAACTCCTGATGGTAGCAGCAGAATGAATTCAGATGTCTACAGAAACATTCTGTCTGCCAATTTACAGAGAAATGCGTCCAATCTAATTGGAAGGAACTTGCAGCGAGGCAGTGACCCAAAACCCACTGCCAACACAACAAAGGACTTCATCAGGGGAAAAAGTGGAAGGTTTTCGACTGGCCAAGTCAATCACCAGACCTTAACCCAACTGAACACGTATTTCACCTCCTGAAGTGGAACCTGAAGGGAGAGGCCCCAGGGTATATGTTGTTTAACACATTGAGATGTAAATAACAGGGAATGAAAGTTGAAATTCTGATATATTGTCTAATATTCATCTTTTGATCTCAAACCAAAATGTTTTCAGTGTATAGCAAAAATGATTGGCCTTGTTGTTCCAGTACTTTTGGAGGAGACTGTATGTCTGTTCTGTCAGTTCTAAGAACACTTGTAAATAAATGTATCCCATGAGAACTGGCCTCGAGACGCTAATGAACAGCAATGCTTCTTGTAAAACTGATGACTTGAGTTTCATGTTGAGGACTTCTCTGATGTGTGTGTGCGGCATGATGTCTGTGACGAAGGTAATTAGATTTATTTGGGAATGTTTTGGACAGTTGATGGAAGAGAGAGGGCTCTTCGGTCTTCATTTAGCAGCTATGCTGAAAACAACCTGCTTACACTAGAGTATTTGTGATGTGGTTCACTGCTGTCTGTGTGTGTGTGTGTGTGTGTGTGTGTGTGTGTGTGTGTGTGTGTCTGTGTGTGTGTGTGTCTGTGTGTTCTTGGCTTAAATATATATATTTTTTCCTCCTGTGAGAAGAATGTTTGATGCTATCGAATACAAAGACTATTTGTCACTTCATTAATAGAAGAGAAATCTCACTGTTCTATGGCATCGCCGTTCTGCAGGTCACCTGCGCGACCCCAATAACCAGATTGTGGTGGTGAAGGGGCTGAGGATCAGTGTGACAGGAGTGAACACTCAGCCAGCGCACCCCACCGAGCTGCACAGCCTCCTGAGCCAGGCCGTGTCAGCCTGTCAGCCCCCCGAAGGACCCGCTGCTAACGTCATCACTGCTGGAGACTACGACCTCAACATCAGCGGTGAGTCACTCAGAGAGCACGAGGGAAAGAGGGGTGAGAGAGAGAGAGAGAGAGAGAGACTAGGGAACGAGATGTGAGGGTATGGGGAAAGAGAAGGAAAGACAGGAACAGAGGGAGGGAGTGGGGAAACAAGGAAAGGGTGGGACAGACGGGACCATGAAAGAGTGGAAGAGAGAAACAAGTAGAGAGGGACAGGTGGAGTGATGGATGGGGATAGACATGAAGAGGGAGCGAGACAGGGAAAGACATGAAAAGAGATGGGAGAGCATGATGCTGAAAGAGATGGAGATAGAGAAAGATGGGGAGGGAGAGAGGAAGAGAGAGGGACAGACAGGGGAAGAGATGGGAATTGAGAGAGAGAGAGAGAGAAGAGAAAATGGAGAGAGAGACAGGGAACAAGATGGAGGTAGAGAGAGACAGAAATGAAGAAAATGGTTATAAACAGGGAAGGAGATGGGGGGGATATGGAGAGAGAGACAGGGCTGAGGAGAGTGTAGGAATGAGAACTGGAGAGACAGATGAGGCGGGAAATGGAGTATGTGAGAGGAAACAAGGAGGAAATGGAGGAGTTAGAACATGGGGGGGGGGGGGGGGCACGGAAGGGGAGGACATCGGGAGAAAGTGCTGAGTGAAGCAGAGGAAAAAAACAAAGACTGCTGGATAAGGAAAGATGGAGCTATAATGTGTGTGATGGAAAAGGTGGCCAGCTGTGGCCTGTCCTCAAAGCTTCATTCCTCTCTACACATTTCAGCCTCCGCGTTCTCCAGGGCCCCGGCAGACCTTCGCTTCATTCACATGGTTACTGCGATGCAGCACACATGGTGTCAGGGCTCCTGATTAACACATCGCAAGCTTGTCACCAAGTAGTCGATTGTTATTAATCCAAGAGCAAAGCTAACCCTGTTGTCTGGGTGGGAAGGATGGCGTTTCACTCCACCATAGATCAGAGTGACGCTAGCCAATCATGGATGTCAGTGAGCTCATGTATATGGAATTTATCATCTGTGTGCAAGCGAATACACTGAGACATTTTATCATATACGCTATAGCACCAAAAGTTTGTGGACATCTAGCTGTAACATTCATGTGTTTGTTGAGCATCGTATCCCAGATTTGTTCCTGCTTTGCTGTTATAATAGCCTCCACTCTTCTGGGAAGGTTTTCCACTAGATTTTGGAGTGAGGCTGTGGGGATTTGTGCTCATTCAGCGACAAGAGCATTAGTGAGATCAGGTACTGATGTTGGTGAGGAGGTCTGGGGTGCAGTCGGTGTTCCAGTTCATCCCGAAGGCTTTCAGCGAGGTTGAGGTCAGGGCTCTGTGCAGGACACTCAAGTTCTTCCGCTCCAGCCCTGGCAAAGGAACATTACATGACCTGAAAGTGAGGGGAAATTGTAATGCTACAGCATACAAAGGCAATTCTGTACAAAGTGCTTCTGACTTTGTGGCAACAGTTTGGGGAAGAACCACATATGGGTGTGATGGTCAGGTGTCCACAAGCTTTTTGCTAATAGTGTGTATAAGTTTGATATGTTGTTAACTTTTTGTGCAGCATTCTGCTCCATTTTAGTCAGTATGCTAACAGCACAAGGCAGGCCTGTTTCCTAGGGCGTGCCTAAGAAAGATGGAAGAATGAAGAACACCCCCCCCCCCCCCCCATGGGGCAGTCGTGGCCTAATGGTCTGAGAGTCGGACTTGTAACCTGAAGGTGAACCTGAAGGTCGTGGGTTCGAGTCT
>CM074963.1:4885648-4931101 GCA_037577455.1 Pangasius macronema
TGTGTGCATTTGGATGGGTTAAATGCAGAGCACAAATTCCAAGTATGGGTCACCATACTTGGCCACAAAGTCACTTCCACTTCCATGGACAATGCAAACAATTTTGAAGGTTGTCTGTTGGTAGATTGGACTCGATGCTTGAAAACTGACAGTGACCGTCCCTAATACATATAATACAGCCAAGCTGAACATACACTGATGCAATGTTTAAATGTTTAAACACTAGGTGACTTGTAGCAGGAAAGTGACCTGACTTGAAAGTGTACATGACAGATTTGTGTTGTACCTTTTCATTTAGTGTTCATCAGTGTTTCCACATAGCTATGGATCCAGCAGCTTTCTAAAACCCTACAGGGATAATGGGACAATGGATGCTCTGGAAGTCTTGTTGTTAATATGGAAGGAAACAGAAAGTGCTGGGGACACGATCCCAGTATACGTTACGCCTACACCAGCGAGTTTATGCAGCAGGCGATGGGATTTGGAATAATTAAAGCACACTACAGTTACAGCTTGAGATGCGTCGCACCAATGTGAAGCGCACCGAGTTCAATTATAAGCTCTCTCCAGACAGGATCCATTTGACATTTCCTATGTTACAGGTGCTAGTGTGTGATAATTTTCCATCCAGATCGGTCATGCTGGTGTTTTTCCTCTGTCCTCCTCTGAGAACAGGCGAAATGACCTCCTTTTTTTTTCCTCTCTTTTTTCCAGACAAACTCGGAGATCATCTGATAATTTTAGTTCCATTCGTCTACGATTTTCTGTGCAGGTGTCTCCTCATGTTTGGGGGTGTATTTGACTGCTGCTACTTGCTGTATTTAGTCCCTCCCCCAAATAATAAACACTTCCCGAGTCTCAAAATGTAAAATGACCGTGCCGTTAGAAGAGGCACTAAACCATAGACTTGGGCCAGGCGGTAAAACCTGGACTACACACACTAGCTGGGAAAGCTCTGTCAGGAGGAGAAAGAAAATCAAATCATTATAAACAGCAAGATCCTGCAGGCTGCTTAAAGGAGCTGTTCCAATGGCAGCTGCAGGTATAAAGCATTAATGTCATTACTAGCATACCATATACACAATAGCTCTTAGTTTTAATAACTTAGATTGCTGTAAATAATGACTAGTTGTATTGCTGCCAATATCTTTACTATCTAATGGTAAACGCTGATCAGTTAATACTGTAAAAGATTTAATTGTTTATATTGAAACTGATAATTATTTAATGATGACGTTATCAGCACGTATCATCAGCTTTTTAAGGAACTGACCACATCTGCAAACATCTGGAGTTGTCGGAAACGCGGCCTGTTGGAAACTCGCTCGTCCTGCGGTCATTTTATCGCTGCAGGAGTTTTATCACTGAAGAGATGTAGAAAATTATTACGGATGTGTTAAACTGATCCAATCCGAATGCAGAAAAATTTCCGAAACTCAATAAGGAGAGCTTTTTGTTCTTTTCTCATTGTTGAACCTACAACGAATAAAAGCACCAGTAGCTCAGACACAGAATCTACTTCTTCTGCTTGTAGTGATTGGTCCTTCCCCTGATGCTTCTTGGATAGGTGATGAGAAGTTAAGACCCACCAAATCGCCTGGTGCCTGAAAACCTTTTATTTCTAAACTGGCTGTTTTAACGCGGTGTGTGTTTCAGAGTGCTTTAACCCAACCCTCTGGCTCTCTGCCCCTCTTCTCCCCTTCCTAGACCGCTCGGTCAAAGCTAGCGTTCCCTGGTACTCTGACTGGAGAGAAACGTTCACCCAGCTCAGCTCCGCCAAATACTATACAGGTACTTGCTCCAGGCTGCGCCGGGGAGAAAAGGGGGAGTTGAAACTTAGTTTTAATCACCCACTCTTCTTCTTCTTCTCTTCCCCTTTCTTTCTGTAGCAGATCTGTAGCGCACTCTGCTTTTTCTTTTCCCCTTTCTAGTTCTGTCTCTTCTCACCTGTCAAGGTGTTGGTGACAACCTTTAGTATGCAATGTGAATATACAGAGGCAAATGACTCATTGTGTAGCTGATGTGGTTATTGGTCAAATACAGCGATTATATATTGTAGTTATAAACAGTAACAGTTTCAATAGTCTCAACTGATGATATGCTGTCAAATTTGGGCCGTTGTGAAAGCCACACAGATTTTTGGATCGTATACTCGCTCACTTTTAGACTACTTGTGAAGCTCTGAACCCATGAGTCATTTCACTCGCTCTCAAATCCGTCTCTGTTCTCTAGCTCTTTCTCTCTCTCTCTAGATGTCTCGGTGCTTTAGATCCTGCTGCTGTCTTTGAGCCTGTATGTTAATCACAGACAGAACACATCTGACAGCACACTCTGGTAGCGCTGGTAGGAATATATAAACTCTTATCAGCCATTTTTACAAACCAGGAGAAGCCAAATTGAATAGATTGCCGTCAGATGGATTTTAGGATTTCAGATCTTTACAGCGAGTGATTTCAGATGTGTTCAAAATGTGATCGAGTGTCTGTCTATGTAATCTCTCACTCTTCAGTTGGACCTCTGAGATTTTTTAAATAAATTTTTTTTTGTGAAGTGATTGTTGTTCTGTTTCTCTAATTGACTTTGCTATAATCATTTGTCTGTTATCTTGAATATTATAAAAATTATTATTATTATTATTATTTTTTTCCGTTTTCTTGACAATTATCTTGCACAAAACCATGCCAGCTGATTCGGACCCCTTTGAGACAGAGCTCATTTAATCAGTCCAGCAAATCAGTGTCATTTATTCAACAGATACGCAACTCTTCTTTTCTACTATTATTGCATTGATTCCTTTTGAATAATTTGACACTTTCTAGTTAACAGTTTGAATTGAAATCTAAAGAGATACAGGTCTGTTGTATCTAAAAAGCTTACGATTTCCTCTGGACTCTTTCTCCTTCCTCAAAAAGCTGAATACTGTAATGACCTTGTGTCTCGTTCCTCTTTCAGTGACATTCTCTCCTCTTCTGTCCTCTGTCCAACCGTGCAGCAGGCTTCACTTCTGCCCCGCCATGCAAAAAACATTAAGTGTGTGTGTGTGTGTGTGTTTTAGCAACAACGCCATGGTTTGAAGCGTACAGGGAGAGTTTTCTACAGTCCATGCCTGCATCGGATCACGAGTTCCTCAACCACTATGTGGCCTGTATCCTTTATTAGTCTCCCTCTCTCTCTCTCTCTCTCTCTCTCTCTCTCTCTCCCTCTCTCTCTCTATCTCTCTCTCGCTTTCTCTCTCTCTCTCTCATTCTGTGTGTGTGTGTCACCGTCTGTCTCACTCTATATAGCTCTCAAGCCTGTTTTCCTTTGCTCCCCCAGAGCATGTTTGCCCTCATGCTCATTTCTCCGTATCTTATCCTTTCCTTCCTGTTTTTCCTCCTCTGTTTCTCTGTACTCACTTCCACATTAATATTTGGTAGCGCTTGAGTGTGTGGTCTAAACTTAAATGAGTGCATATGAATTTCACCACCTCCTTGAAATATCTGTACAGTGAAGCTTGCATCTTTTCAGAGAACATGTACGTTTGAGCATAACTTGAAGAGTTGTGAGAAGGAACCGATGCCGCCTCTGTCACACTTTGTTGTGCTCAGACTAAGAGCCAGGGTCTTGATTCTGACCCGCAGGTCGAATGTTCTGTGTTTTGTCTTTAAACCATATTCGAATGATTAAACCACATCATACATGCAAAGTGCTAAAGTCAGTACTTCAAATTAAAGACCCTTCATACAGCACCGTCAACATTCATACATGAGAGAGAAACAAATCTGCTCTTTTCTCCCTTTTCTTCATCAAGTCGCTTCTTTTGCTGATGCATATTTTTCACAGCGTGTGTATCTGCATCGTGAATGAGGAGACAGGGATTCTGGGTAAGCATAGCCCGAGGAGGGAATGTGCGACAGACAGCTTGGTTGAGCAGAGAAGTTTATCGGATACCGTTGGGCTTGGGCTTGATGGTTTAATGAACATGAGAAATAGACTGATTTCTCTGACATCATGTAGCCAGGACCAGGTATTGAAAGCAAATGTGCTTCTGGTAGTGATACATTTTGCTTCGTGTTGATCTGATATAGCTAACTTTTGTGCTGTTTCTCTTTCACTTTCTCTTTGTGCTTGTTTCTGAAAGCCCACTCAAAGTCAAGTCAAAGTCAAAGTGGTGTTTATTGTCATTTCAGCCATATACAAGTACACAGTGAAGCGAAACAACGTTTCTCCAGGACCAAGGTGCTCCATAAGACAAACACAGAACAACAGAACTACAGGGACGACAACATTTTTTACATAAAGTGCACAGTGCAAACATGTGCAGACAGCACAGGACAGAAGCCCTCAGGCAAAATTCATTTAGTATGCGCAACTTTTCCACTAAGGAAATAATGTAATTTTTAGAATAACACTGCTCCAGATTAATAGTGTAAACAACTCTATCGCACCCAGTCCATTACCCCTCTCCATTCTCCTTCCTACAGTTAAGACTCGGTTGTTTTTCTTTTCCTATACGGTTCCTATACTATCAGGTTTGTAACATACTGCTCAAGTTCACATCATGCGAAAGGATGTTAACACTCAGCCACACACATGCTTGCTGATCTAAATCAGCCCTAAGAACCACTGTCTCTCACGTTCTCTCGCAGTTCTCACACTCCTCTTTACTCCCGTATCTGTGTCTCTTTCTCACGTTTGCACACTGGCTCGTGTTTTCTCACTTTTTTTCCCCTGCTCTTTCTTGCTCTGGCTCTCTCCCATTCCTTGAGTGTTAGAGTGTGTGTTCCTTCACTCGAGTGTGTGTAGGTATGTTGGTGGTATCGTCTCATGAAAGCGTGCCCACTGAGCAGTTTCAGAAGCTCTCTCAGGAGCAGCACAGGATCCAGCACAGCGGAGAGTACACCAATCCCAAATGGTTCATCCCCAACACCCTCAAATACTACGTCCTACTTCACGACATCAGTGATGGAGACGAAAAGAGGTTTGGCTCACGAGCATCAGTCCAGCTGAATATTTATTTATTTATCGGTTGGCTGGTTTGTGTGGTGAATCTGAGAGGTTATTTACTCACCCAGATTTTTACTGAGCCGCAGGTTTACTCATTTAACATTCTCCTTAAAGGCCTTTCTGAGGAAACGTTGAAGATGATCTGACATTTTAAAAAAGGTTCAGGAACTGCCTTGTTTGAAAATTTCCAAACAAGACTTTATTTAAAGTTGCAGCAGACTCGAATTGTGCAGGTTCCTCTTCCTCCAAATACTTTTTACAAAACTTAAAAGGAGAGGAACCTTTTCTTTATCCATAGTTTTAATTTCTTTTATACCACAGCACAGTTGAATTTTTGAATCTGATGATCAGAAGGTACATATATTAATGCACTCATTCTAAAACATTAGTGCTTTTATAGTAACAGCTTATACACAGGCACTTGTATGGCAGATGTTCCATGTAATCTGATCCCTATGATAATAAGCAGTTTAAAAAAAAAAAAACGTGTTGGTTAAACAATGGAAAACGTATAATCATTGATGTGGTGATGTGGTTTGGTTTGGTTTGTTTTTTTTCGTTAGCGACATTTCTGGAAAGAGTTTCGGTAATCAGTGCTGTAAAAGTCATGGTGCTTTGTAGTTTTTTAGGGAATGACTGCTATTATGTAAGTGATAACAGGAACTAACTTGTATCGTGGGAGTTTCACAAATATAAATGTAACTATAAACCATTAAAAAACCATGATGATATTCATTAATAAATTCCTTTGTTATCATTGGTAAATTGCTGTGGTATAAGCATAACACACTCCAGACCGTGCTGTTACACACAAATAATTTCACATCAGGCCCTATTACACCGCCCTGTGTGGTATTTTTGCGTGGCAGCAAGGTCCATTGTGTGTTGTTTTTTACTTAATGAACTTGTATATATTGAAATATGGCATTTGCTGTCATTTGCTCTTACTCTCACCTCCTCATCTCCTACTTCTCTCTACAGGGCAGACTCCATATATGAGGACATGAAGCAGAGGTACGGTACTCAGTGCTGTTACCTGTTGAAGATCAACTCTGGAACAGGTGCTGCTCAGCCAGATGAGCAAATGCCTGACCCCTGGAGTCAATATCTACAGAAGAACCACATCTACACCTCAGTGAGTCCGACATCAACCTATTTACGTTGTTGACACTCGTTCCTCATATAATTCCTAACTTATGTCTGCTACATAGAGTTCAACATTTAACCCTGTACTGAGAAAATACCTGAAAACCTGTTTACATGAAACTCACATTTAGTGGAAGTCTAAGGGTTGTTGCTGAGCTCCATAAGTACACCTTTACAACCTTTACGACACTTTTAGAACCTCACAACAATAAAAGGTCTTCGATAGACTTGAGAGAAAGTTCTACCAAAGATGCTCTGTCATATTCTCAAATGTTCCACCACTGTAGCACTACGGTAAAAAGGAATTCTAGTTACTCATCCTTTCCCTAAGGCTTTGTGGTATCCATGTGCTATCTGATCCACCTATGTTACCACCACAAAGTCTGAATTGTACAGATTTAGAGCTTACTTTAACTTACTTTTGGCTGAATCATTTATGAAAGCTTTCTATAGACTAGTCAGAATCAATCTTCCAGCAAAGTAGTGATGATGCCATATGATGCAGTGCTTACAAAAAATACAGCCATTTTCCCCTTTCTTCTTTTCTGCATGTACACCAGCACACTTTGTTCCCCCTGCTACGTTCACTTGTGGTTGTAATAGAGTGGTAGCTTCCTGCCCAAGCAGATCTGCTACCCCGAATCGATGGAAAGATATGGCACCCCCAGCCAGATGTCCTGTGTCTGTTGGTTAGGCCCATCCGGATGTTGCGCAGACTGAGTACTATGCAACATCTAGCAATCCAGGAACCACTCCTGAACACAAGAGCTCCTATTATATGGGCCTTGCAGTCTTCCATGAAGGCAAAGCTGCAGAGTGTGCCATCATTCTATGGTACTATTTAGACCAAATGGTGGATATCTGCTCCTCAGACCACCTGCTCATCTGTGATGGAGGAAAGATGTAAGGGGCTCCCTTGTCTAACCAGAGACTGGCCTACTGGGTGGTGGATGACATCACCAAGGCCTATAGGCAGGCTGACTGCCCAGTCCCTACAATATCATGCCACTTTGAGAACTGTCTCATCCTAATTCACAATTGAGGCGTGACTCTCCCCCCGAAGTCTGTGCTGCCACTACCTCGGCACTACTGCAGACTATTCTCCAGTTTCTACAAAGCTAATTTCACCCTCCTTGTGGGGTGAGTGCGGCATCATCTCCGAACACCATTCCCATGACTCCTAAGGTGGATTGGGTTGCTCTTGACTCTATGCTGTCCAGACAGTTCTCACTGCCCCTGGTGGTTAGGAGCAGTGAAATGGAAAGTTATGTATGTAACAGTGGTTCAGTGCATCATGCCTCACTCTTTGGCATTGTTGATGGTTATTCAGGGTTAGAAAATGATGACTGCCTCAACAACTGCTCTTAGTCGTCCCTCAAAAGTGTTTTGCGTAATCTGGCGTTATTTTGTCTCAATACAGGTAAACGTGTCTAAATTCTTGCCAGTGGTAACCAGAGAATTAGAAAATTAGGTTTGCTGGAATTTTCCTCTAATCTAGCTTTAGATTTGCTTGCTACAGCTTTGTGTAAGTTTAAGCCATCCTGTGTGTACACGCTACAGGAGCTGTACGATGAAGCTTTGGTGAATAATGTTGGGGAGAATAACATTCAGAATAACTCTGAAGTGGATGGACTTGACACCTCAGGTGATTTTGCATGGAACACCAGTGTTTTTAACCCATTTTTAACTGAGGGAATGGTTCTTTAATGTTCTTCTGATGTTCTCCTCACATTTACAGATGCAATCACCAATACCCACCCACTGAAACTGGACCAGACAGCTGACCCAGGTTATCCCTGCAACCCCCGCGAGGCTATGAACAGTGTGGACATGGATCTATCGCGTTCACAGAAACAGACCCCAACAACATCACAGGCTCATGGTGCCTGCCTAACCCTCAATGACCATGACCGCATTCGCCAGTTCATCCAGGAGTTCACCTTCAGAGGACTGTTGCCACACATCGAGAAAAACATCCGTCAGCTCAATGACCAGGTGTTCTCTCTTTTACGCACGCACCGTATACTTACTCTCGCCAACAAAAGCAGTTTTCTCTTGAACGCGTGAAAAATATTAGCATTCGTTTAATACATGGTGTTTCAACAATGCTCTGTTTTTTAGCATCACACTCAGCTCAGTGTGTCCTTTGATCGTACACTTATGTCAAAATTGGACTTCATTTTAAAGCAAATTAATTTCCTTGTAACAGTTCGTATCTTTTCATCTTTTCATCTCATTCATTAACCCTGTCTGTCTCTCTCTCTCTCTCTCTGTAGTTGGTGTCAAGGAAAGGGTTAAGTAGGTCTCTGTTCTCCGCTACAAAGAAGTGGTTTGGGGGTGGCAAGGTTCCAGAGAAGAGCATTGCTGAACTGAAAAATACTGCAGGACTGCTGTGAGTGTGCAGACATTACACATTGGCTTGTTTTTAAGAAATGCTCACCTGACCTTTCGACCTTTGTGACCTCAGATACCCCCCAGAAGCCCCTGAGCTGCAAATTAGAAAGATGGCTGACCTGTGCTTTCTGGTTCAGCACTATGAGTTGGCCTACAACTGCTACCACACTGCCAAGAAGGACTTCCTCTCTGACCAGGCCATGCTGTATGCTGCTGGAGCACTGGTTAGACATGCACGCACACACAAACACACGCACACACGCGCACACACACATGCACATTAGATATATGGCTGGCTCTGGTGCTCTAGCATGTTATGAAACTTTTGTGTTTGTATTTGTGGTTTTGTAGGAGATGGCTGCTGTATCTGCGTTTCTACAGAGTGGAGCTCCTAGGCCGTACCCTGCCCACTACATGGAGACAGCCATCCAGACATATCGAGATGTCTGCAAGTATGACGTGTACTTTTGTTTTGTTTTTTTTTCCCCTCCCACCATTGCTATTTTTGTGTATGTATTTACTCAGAAACTGTGCACATGAACAGTCTGTTTAGTAGCAGGAAGTAATAACAGGCTCGTGTCATATGTAGCCTGCTATATGAAGTGTAATTTTAATGATAATGAATGATAAACTATTTTAATATAAACCTATGATGAACTATTTAGTTGTAATGATATAAAGTCAGATTTGGTGTTACATGCTGTTTCATGACAGGAAGGAAGTGATGGTGTCATCGTCACCTGAGATATTTGACATTTGTTTTTTGTTTTTTCATATCAAAATGCAATCTTGGTTTTAGCAGATGAGGGTGGAGTTTGAGAATAGTGAGAGTTAAAAATCATAATTAAATTAGGCTACAATTTGATTTCTTGAGAATGGGGGCAAACTTATTATTGTAAACAAAAACAAGATGCTATCTGAATAGGAGTCTATTAAACACTGCAAAGGTAAACGGCAGTTTTGAATATAATAATTTTGTAGATTTTTATAGGAGCAACTTTGACTTTATGCTCTGTCTGTAGTTTTACACTGTGTGTGTGTGCACATGTGTGTGTCTCTTATAGAAACATGGTCCTGGCTGAGCGCTGTGCCCTGTTGAGTGCTGAGGTACTGAAGAGTCAGGCCAAATACTCCGAAGCTGCAGCTCTCCTCATCAAGATGACCAGCGAGGTGAGCATTTTATTTATTTATTTATTTTTTACAAAATATATGTGCATTTTCTAATTGCTGAATCCCTATGTGTTCTAACCAGATCAGCTGTGATTCGGTACTCTGCATTTGTAATCTGTCTTGTCTGTGATAGGACTCTGACCTGCGGAGTGCGCTCTTATTGGAGCAGGCAGCTCACTGCTTCATTAACATGCGCAGCCCCATGGTGAGGAAGTTTGCCTTCCACATGATCCTGTCAGGCCACCGTTTCAGCAAAGCCGGGCAGGTGAGACTGAGCCTTCTATTCTGAACACCACTCACTGCAGGAAATGACATCTTATCAAGTGGAAATACCTTGAATATAGTCACATTTATTTAGTATTCCATATCATAAGGTTACAGTAAACCAAATATAAGATTGTTAAACCTGTTTCAAGCGCACTTGTACATTTCATGCTTGAAAAAGTCCTGTTCTATTGGCAGATATTTTCACTTGCTAGGTTGACATATTTTGCAGTGCTTCAGCTGATAGCTGAATGTCCGTCTGGGCCAAACCAATACCTGCTGTCCATTTTCAGGTGGTTTTAGACTGGTGATATAATCTCCAGATTAGTTCTTTTTCAACTATAGATAAAAAAAAAAAACTCTCCAGTACTTGAAAATGCTGTCTGACTGGAACCAAGAGCCAGTAAGTTTCAGGAGCTTGAGATTAGTGTCATTTTGTCATTTTATTTAATTTTTGTGAACTTAAAGAGTGTAGCCTTATGTAGTCTGAGGAGCAAACATGTTCTGGAAATAAACTAAATAAGAGAATATTGTTATCAAAAGTCTTTTAAGCTGGTACCTGCTCAGAGTCAGTAGCTAAAAGCTGTACAAAGATGTTCAATTTTATTTATATAGCGCTTCTAACAGAGGACATTGTCACATAGCAACCTTACAGATATTTGGATATAGATTTAATCTCATCCCGAATGAGCAAGCCAGAGGCAGCAAAGGGAAAACTCTCTGACTACATAAGGAAGAAACCTTGAGAGGAACCACACTCAGTAGGGAACCCATCGTCTTCTGGGTGACGCCGGATAGTGAGAATATAAATCATTACTCTTCTACAGCTGTATACTATAGTGTCGAGCAGTGCTGTGTGTCTGTGTGTTGGAAAGGTCTTCAGTATAGGCAATAGAGTCATTGTTGATGATGATGATGATGATGATGATCTTTGTGCTGTGTCTAGACACTGAAGGTAGAATGTAAGCCTTGTAAAATCTGTCATAGTTTTGTGTGTTATTTTAAGAAGGTGTATTAACACATGAAATTAACACGTAATTACATAATGATTGTTCTCTCGACCTCCGAGTCAGTGCAGAAGGGTGCAAGCACTGATTTTTATATCTGTCTGTACTGACGTGGCTTTCTTTCTATGTTCCATTTTTATTCCGTTGTAGGAAAAGGTGTACACACACAGATTTCAGGAAGTCCTCATTTTCCACCTCGTGTGTGTTACTCTTATTGCTTTCTCTGTTTGCAGAAGAGACATGCATTGCGGTGTTACTGCCAGGCCATGCAGGTGTATAAGGGGAAGGGCTGGACTCTTGCCGAGGATCACATCAACTTCACCATCGGCCGACAGTCCTTCACTCTGCGCCAGCTCGAGAACGCCATAGCCGCTTTCCGACACATTCTCATCGGCGACAGCAAGCAGTCCGCCACGCAGCAGAGCGCCTTCCTCAGGGAATACCTTTATGTGTATAGGGTAAGAAGATAATGCCTGTTACATACCAGATGAAAGGAAGTGTGTAGGTGATACCAGTGTTCTACCTGTTTAGATGCATCATGTAGAGTACTATGGCTGCTTGAGGTCATACTGGAGAAAATCTGAGCTTTATAGGAAAAGGAGAGCCAGGACAGAAGGACACCAACACAAACGCAAAGGAATCGTGGTGTTCGTGTGTTTCTTTGACATATAATAACTGAACAGCCTGAACAGCAATACATTCTTTGAAGGGAACTGATTTGGAAATGCTCTCTATGTGACTTTCATTTTGCATTTCTGTCCATTTTGGCCTGTGCTTTCAGAGTGTGAGTCAGCCGTCCAACGAGAGCTCTCTGCCTCAGCTGCCCCTGCCCTGCTTACTCTCCGCCCAAACGCGTGTGTTCTTTGGCCATGAGCGCAGACTTGCTGAGGGTAAGACATGCACAAGTGATGTATACTAGCTCTTACTGCCACACACATACACATGAATATGAACACTTGAGGGGTTGAATTCAAACAAAGTGCTTGTAAAATTCTCACCTGCAGTCATGTAAGCAAAGCCAACATGTTGCCCCAGTGCGGTTTCCAAAACTTCTGTTCTCACAGGACATACACAAGCAACAGCCCAGCTTGGTCGCAGTACCTGAGAGTGGAGGACATTCTGTTTCAAAATTCAAGATTTTGAAGACTGGACAAATTTATGTGTATATATACACCGATGAGCCATAACGTTCAAATCACCTACCTATTGTGTTGGTCCCCCTTGTGCTGCCAGAACAGCTCTGACCTATTGAGGCATGGACTTCACAAGACCTCTGAAGGTGTGCTGTGGTATCAGGCACCAAGACATTAGCAGCAGATCCTTGATGTCCGGTAAGTTGTGAGGTGGGGCCTCCATGGATCAGACTTGATTGTCCAGCACATCTCACAGATACTCAATTGGATTGAGATCTCAGGAATTTGGAGGCCAAGTCAACACCTTGAACTCTTGTCATGTTAGCCAAACCATTCCTGAACAGTTTTTGCAGTGTGGTAAGGTGCATTATCCTGCTGAAAGACGCCACTGCCATTAGGGAAAAAAGTTGCCATGAAGGGGTGTACTTGGTCTGCAACAATGTTTAAGTAGGTGGTCCATGTCAAAGTAACATCCACATGAATGCCAGGATGCAAGGTTTCCCAGCACAACACTGCCCAGAGCATCACACTGCCTCCGCCAGCTTGTCTTCTTCCCATAGTACATCCTGGTGCCATCTCTTCCCCTCGCACACCATTCACATGATGTAAAAGAAAATGTGATTCATCAGACCAGGCTACCTTCTTCCATTGCTCCATGGTCCAGTTAGATGCTCACGTGCCCATTGTAGGTGGACAGGGCTCAGCATGGGCAATCTAACCAGTCTGCGGCTACGCAGCCCCATACGCAGCAAGCGGCGATGCACTGTGTATTCTGACATCTTTCTATCATAGCCAGCATTAACCTTTTCAGTAATTTGTGCTACAGTAGTTCTTCTATGGGATCGGACCAGATGCGCTAGCCTTCGCTTTCCATGCATTGACCCTTGGGCACCCATGACCCAGTCGCCAGGTCACTGGTTGTCCTTCCTTGGGCCGCTTTTGGCAGGGACTAACTTCTACATACCGGGAACACCCCACAAGACCTGCTGTTTTGGAGATGCAATGACCCAGTCATCTAGCCATCAAAATTTGGCCCTTGTCAAAGTCACTCAGATCCTTACCCTTGCCCATTTTTCCTGCTTCCAACACATCAACTTCGAGAACTGACTGTTCACTTGCTGCCTAATATATCCCACCCCTTCACAGGTGCCACTGTAATGAGATGATGTTATTCACTTCACTTGTCAGTGGTTTTAATGTTATGGCTGATCTGTGTATGTATGTATTTATTTATTATTAACCTCTGTATATAGGAGTCTTTTAGCTAGCTAGAAAGCAAAAGTAAGGCTATCTGTACATGCTAACTCTATATGAATGTATCCATTCTTGTATAGCATCAAATAACAGTATACCATTATTTCAGATTTCAGACCTGTTGTGTCCAGAGATCCCTGTAGTATAGGAGGATTATGAGGGGGAAAAAAACGTTTTCTCTAGTACAAAAACAAAAGGAAAGGTGGTAACATTTAGCAAAGTGGATACCCAGCCAAATATAATTATTGTTGCTACCCATCAGAGTGTCTTTTGCCAGAGTCAAACATTATTTAGTAGTGTGTTTTTGGTTTTTTGGGTTTGTTTTTTTTTGTCTTTATGTTCATGCTTTTCAAATCAAGTGGTTCTTGAAGCTTAAGAGTGGGTTGGTAGTTTTAGATGTCGCTAATCGCAGGCATGTGTGCGTGTGATGTTCACAGGGGAAAAGCAAGCGGCCACCCATGTGTGGCTAGATCAGGAATATGACCGGGAGCAGTCACAGCTGTGGGCGGAGTTGGAAGAGCAGGTGGTGGCTGTGGTCAACAGGGGCAGCGTGCCCATCAGCTTCCAGCCAACACAGTACTGCCTCAGCAGTCACACCGATAACCTGCGCTACCCCCTCGCTGTGGTGGAAGGTAGGACTCCTAATGTCTCCAGCCACCAGTGAGACTTTCAGTATTTGTTTCACAACATACCTAACAAACTATATTTTCCAGCTCTGTTAGATATTAATCTATCACAGCTGGGTAAGAAACTGGGCGTAGAAAATTTCACAACGTGTTTAGGTACAGTGACTGTGGTAGCAGCTTAGTATTGCTAAAGGCTATTTATCATTTAAACAGGAAGTTTGCACGAATGTTACACCTGTGTGACTCCGTAGCATAAATAACACTGCCAGCGTGCTCCATTATGTTGCACCTCTGCAGAGCCCATAGTCGTGGAGGTGGTGTTCAGAAATCCTCTGAAGGTTCCACTGGCTTTGTCTGAAGTGTCTCTGCTGTGGAAATTCACACCCAAGGACTTTTCTGGGCCTCTAGGAGGCACGAGTGGAGAAACCATCTCTAATGAAAAGGAGGCAGCCACAGGCAAAGTAAGAAAGTCTAAAGTTGTCCAGGCTTTGATATTAGTGTTCAGGCCTCCTGTGTTTAATGTGGTTACTGTGTTTCAGGCCACAGCACTCAACGACCTTATCAGCACTGAAGTCATCCCAGAGTTCCCCATGAGTCCTGAAGAAACAAAAGTGGTGAGGGATTTTATTATTCTTTTCTTCTTTTATTTCTCGTTTCTTTATTTCGTCCTCCTGTTTATTTGGTTTAGAAATGTTCCTTTTTTTGTTGTCATTGTGTTAACTATTGATTGATTTATGTATTTATTCCAGGCTCGGCTGAAGTTGCTTCCTCATAAAACAGGAGAGCTGCATGTCCTCGGTGTGGTCTACAACCTGGGCACTGGAGAGGAGGACAGCAACCCTGATGAAGGTATCCAACACTCAGTCACACTCTCGAGTACTCTAATCCTCACATTCAACCGTTATAACTTAAATAAAAATTAAAGCTACCATCCATTTCTTCTAATCCTGGATGATGAGATGAGTTTCATTTGTAGCAGCCTAGCTACATGATGCACTGCTTTTTTTATGTACCTTTTTTATTTGCATTATGGCACACATGCAGTTCTAAGTTTGTATTTAAATATGTCAAATGTGTTCTTGTCTGCTACAAACCAATAAACTTAACATATTTGCTCACTGAATGATTTTTTATTATTTTACCCTGCTCTGGTGAATTATTCTATGTTTGATCCTACATGAGTATCCATTTCAGTGCTTCCAGAGCATTGTTGTTTCTCTTCTGCGCTCAGCAGCCAGTCGTTTGATGTGTGTCCGTGGGAGGCAGGATCTGGAAATCCAGGGGCCGAGACTGAACGCGACCAAAGAGGAGAAGACCTCTGTGCGACACGGGTCAGACCGTCGCCTTGAACCCATCATCACTCCTCCAATGCCTCTGCTGGAGGTCTGTGTGTCTGTGTAGCTCAGCAGCAACCTTTAATCCCTTACAGCTTTAGTCATGTTTGCAGGTTCACCCTTTAGCTTCCAGGCACCTGTTATAGGAGCTCTCACAGATATTTTCCTTATCGTCTTATCCCAGGTGTTTTTCATTAACTTCCCCACGGGCTTGCTGTGCGGCGAGATCAGAAAAGCGTGGGTGGAGTTTGTCAACGTGAGCGCCGTTCCCCTCGCTGGCTTGCGGGTGGTGTCCACCCACCCGGAGTTCTTCACCTTTGGAAGTGCGACCTCTGACCTCACCCCAGTGACCCCCACTGCTGCTGAACACTGCTCCGCCTACAAGACAATGGTCACGCCTCCATCTGTGGCTGCAGTGACGCTGGTATCTCCTGCATCGTTTGGCGTGACTGGGGATGACCGGCCCACAGTAGCTGAGATTTCTTTAACAGGAGGAGTTCTGGGACCCGGTGAGGCACTACAGATACCACTGTGGCTCAGAGGACCTGACCGAGAGGGCGTGCACGAGATCCACTTCCTGTTTTACTATGAGAGTGTGGAGAAAAATGCAAAGCTCAGGTAGCCACCAGCAGAGGGAGCTTTTTTTTCCCCCCATGTTTTATTCAAAAACGTGCTTGCTGAAAATGACTCCCAGCTTTGAATGACTACTCTTCACTCTTTCACTTTTCCCTTCCTCATTCTCAGTCACCGGGTGCTGCGCCACACAGTTTTCATCTGCGCGAGTCGTTCGCTGAGCGCGAGAGTGACAGCGTGTCGCAGTAACACGCTGCCAGGAAAAGTCAGGAGAGAGGAAAGGGAGGAGGAGCGCTGCGGCAGCATGCTGGTGTTCGTGGATGTGGAAAACATCAACACTGTATGCGCCTTCCCACGGACGCTCCTTACTTTCCCATGCACTAACAGCCTCTCTGTTTACTTTCTAACTGATACCCAAGTTTGCACACCCAATCACCAAAAACACTCCCATATTAATATAAGCAAGATGCTACACAACACATTATTTCCTGCATGTGTGTATGAGTCAGTGCTGAAATCAGTAGTAACATTAATGAGTTTAGAATTTGTCATTATTCAGAGTAAGTATTGTAACTCTCTAAATCTCTCTCTCTCTCTCTCTCTCTCTCTCTCTCTCTCTCTCTCGCTCTCTCTCTCTCACATACAGAGTGAAGCAGGGGTGCGCGAGTTCCACATAGTGCAGGTGTCCAGCAGCAGCAGACAGTGGAGGCTACACAAGTGCATCAACCCCGCTGGAGACAAAGGTCCGAGTTCTCTACTTTTTCATCTCCAAATCCCTTCTCTTGATCACCAGATCTTTCTTTGACTTTCAGACTGCCATATTGACAGTCATAGTTCTCATACAGTAGATAAAAATGTGCAGAATTACATTTTTTGTTGTATTTTGTGTAAGATTTGGAGTGTAAGCAGATTGGCTTGATGCTGGACTGCTGATTATGAACCTAACACCTCAGCACTGATCTTACAGGTCTTACTTAACTGTTGATAACTGTCTCGAGACTTTGGGGATGGGATATGATCTCTCTGACTTTGGCATTCTGTTGCTTTCCTGAGGTTGCCAAATATCTGATAATCCAGTTTGGCAGAACAGCATTTTGTTGTTGGAATGAATGTGGCATGAGGCCTTTTGTATTATAACCTTTATCTGTCTTCTTAATCCTCATAGATTTTTGTCACAGATCTTTTGACCTTGTGGGTGATGATTTACTAAAATGATGCCTAAGAAATAGAACCTGAAGACCCACTGCACGCTGCATAAATTATCCAGCCATGTGCTTTGCTCAGTGCCTAGGTGTCTTAATCATGTTCTGGTGGTTCACAGATTAGCTATTCCCTGCTTAACGTTATACCTAGCTGAGTCAGGATAACTTCACTGGCCATGTGCAGTGAGTGCATTGGGATTTTTACTTGTTACATCAAATGTTAAATAGTGCACAGTATTGCTCCGCGAAGCAGCATGATTAAGTCCATACGTATGTGCATTATTAAGTGTAGTGACATGATGAGTCCAATAAAGTGCAGTATTGTGTATGTGCAAACTGGACTGCCTGAGGGTAAAATCTGTCCTTCAGTCTGCTAGTGTGCACTGTACCTTAATGCTGTGATGACTCCTCTCAGACACTAGGGGGTAGAACAGCTATTTCTCAGGTGGATTGGGTCCTTAATTATTGCTTTGGGCTTATTTTAGCAACAAGGAAACATGCATGTTGCCAACGATCTTCTCTGCATTCCTCACAATGCTCTGAAATGCCCTCCTGAGCTGTTCTCTCAGCATACCAAACAGTGAAACCACTTATAACAACATTCTCCATGTACTTCAGTGAAAGTTGGTGAATGTGTTAGTGCATAGTCATTTTCTCAGTCTATGAAAAAAGAAAAAAAAAGAAAAGGTTTTAATGGTCATACTTGTGTTGCTAGACCATTTAAGCTTTTCTGAGATCTGTAGTCCAAGGAAATTTGAAGCACTTGATTTATAAATGGCATATACACATCAGGAATTAGTGGCATTGAATCAGTATTGCAGCAAGGCATTTAAATTCATGAAGGTTTAGGTGACTGTGTTTAAAGAGCACTTTGTTGTGCCCGTCACTTCATAACCATCAATGGCAAAACTGAACATGCAGAGCAATTCACCATGCCCCAAAGCTGCTTTGATCAACTGTTATAAACACTCTTCAACTTCCACATCAGTACAGATCTCATGGTTTCTGTGATACCCAAGGCACACTGCTTCTCAGAGCTTTGCTCTTTACTTACTCCTAGCCTATTTATGAATGAAGATTGGGTTAGAAATTCAGTAGAGAAAAAGAAACGTGCAGTGTGGGAATTAAAAACAGAACACACTGCGTGCAGAGTGAAATGAGCTTTCATTGTTCTAACCTCTGACCTTGACATCTTAGTGTGTGTTAGTGTTTGTCATTTTGTTTGATTTAAGAGAGATGTCATCCTCTTTAGCGGGTCCTTTTATTTTTCACCCTAAGTCAAGCAACAAAGCTGCAAAAAAGGCATGGAGGCACCGTGTGAACATTTCCAAGATACACATTTTCTTGTTGATCTAAATCTAAATCCCTTGTTTTAATTTGATTTCTTTTCTCCCCCCCTTTCCAGACTCTAAGTTGGGCAGCAGGGAGAGGGGGAAGCTGTGCTTCAGGGCAACTCGATGCAGAACACAGGAAGGTGAGACACCCATATGCACAGCATATCAGTTCTTCAACTTCAGCTATCAGATAATTACTGTTCATCAGTGCCTACACATTTCACTTCCTGTTAGTCAGTACTCATCTCTGTTTCAGCTGTAAGTAATCCTCTGTTAATCAGTGGTGATATCTCAAACCTTCTGGCAGTGAAAACATAGCAGACACAAACGCTGCCAACTACAGAATACTTCATATACACTCAGCATCCACTTTATTAGGAATATTCAATATTCAAAAATCATGCAGATACAAGTCAAGAGTTTCACATCAAACATCAGAATGAGGAAAAAGTGGGAACTCGTGGCATGGTTGTTGGTGCCAGATGGGTTGGTTTGAATATTTCAGAAACTCCTGATCTCCTGGGAATTTCACACATGACAGTCTGTAAAGTATACACCGAATTTTCTTTAATGGACCGTTAATACACTTTGATATCCCTTTGCATGAAGTGAAGAGGTGCATTTTCAGTATTCTGTACTCTTATTTTCTCAGCTACCTCAGTCACAACAGAGAAGTACACTTTTGCTGACCTAAACCTTGGCAATGAACAGGTAAATCATAACCCTGTTTCACTATAATCATATATTTCAAATATAAACATAATTGTTTATATAATTGCTTTTCTCCAAGACTTGACCTGCTGTTTTTAATCAAATTCTTTACTTGATCGTTTTGTTCTCCTGCTTCTCTCTTTGCGTTTGTTTAATTTTGTGTCCCTGCATAGATTGTCAGTTCTATGACTCCATGTGCGGACTTCTTCTTCCGGAGAGGACCGCCCTATGAGCCCAGGAAAGGAGGCGTGTCTCCAGGTGGAGCCGCGCACATGAGGAGGCAGAGCCTCACACCTGCTGGCAGGATGGATGACAGCATAACGAGTGTCGTTCGGAAATGCAGTGAAGTGGAACTCGACATCATCGTCCTTTGGAAGGTACTTTAAGTGTTCCTTCAAATCAGTGAGACTTTATGAACATTTACTTAAATCATTTGGCAGAAATCATTACAATATACACTCACTGAGCACTTTATTAGGAACACTACACTAATACTCGATAGGGCCTTCCTTTGCTCCCAAAACACTTTCAATTCTTCATGACATGGATTCCACAAGATGTTGGAAACATTCCTTTGAGATTCTGGTCCATGTTGACATGAATACATCACACAATTGCTGCAACTCCTGTTCTACCACATCCCAAAGGTGTTCTACTGGATCCAGATCCGGTGAATGGGAAGGCCACTGAAGAACACTGAACTCATTGTCATGTTCATGAAACCAGTGTGAGATGACTTTTGCTTTGTGACATGGTGCTTTATCATGCTGGAAGGAGCCATTAGAAGATAGTATATTGTGGCCTTGAAGGGATGCACATGGTCAGCAACAGTACTCAAATAGGCTGTGGCATTCAAGCGATGATTGATTGGTATTAATGGGCCCAAAGTGTACCAAGAAAACATTCCCCACACCATTACACCACCTCCACCAGCCTGGACTGTTGAGGCCATGGATTCATGCTGTTTGCACCAAATTCTGACCCTACCATCTGTGTGCCTCAGCAGAAATCGAGATTCATCAGGCCAGGCTACGTTTTTTTTTTTCCCCCAGTTTTCAAGTGACCAGTTTTGGTGAGCCTGTGCCTCCTGCAGCACAACTCTCATTGGGTGTTTTCTCTTTATTGCACCGTTATTGACTCTAGTAAACTCTAGAGACCGTTATGCATGAAAATCCCAGGAGATCAGCTGTTACAGAAATACTCAAACCAGCCTGTCTGGCACCAACGATCATGCCACGGTCAAAATCACTGTGATCACATTTTCCCCCCATTTTGATGGTTGATATGGACATTACCCGAAGCTGCTGGCCCGAATCTACATGATTTTATGCATTGCAGTGTGTACCTCTGGGATTACGATTGTTGCAAATATATCGCTTCTCCGCCTAACAGTCGGACTAACCCAGGACCGTCTATATCCTGGCTGATTGTGTCAGTTTCCCATCGCATAACTCATATACCCATGGAGGAAGTTCACTAGAGGTTATTGTCCTGACTAATGCTAAGCATAAGTAGTGAAGTACTGCTTAAAAAACAGCGTTTCTAATTTAATGGCAGCATGCACACTCGGACACATACTCATATGATGATGTATGCTATAGGTAGGGCCTCCAGCATTATTATGCTATACTTTGTGTAGGGAGCAAAGTCAATAGGATGTCATTTGGGATTTGCCAGACTAGAAGATGGTGGATTTTACTTTATTAATAGTTCTGTTTATTAAAAGTAGTAAGAATTAGCCAAAGTCAATTAAAATTTAATCTAAAACATTACACTGTAGTTTACTGTTGTCAGTGGAGAAGTGACTCCAGCTAGAGACATTATCAGGATAATTCTGTGAGTCATCAACTAGTTAGTGGACAATTTCCACTGCACTATTTCTAGCTCTACCCATATGTCAAAGCTGAACTTGCAAGATAACGGAACTTTACTGTGACGCACCGTATGGTGGAGAAGTGCTAATAGACTTCCAGAGAGGCTTATAATATGAGGTCATGCTTTGACTAGGTGGCATAAGAAATGAATTTTTGCTGTATTCAGCCACTGTGTCACTACATTACGTTTGTTCTAAGCAAAATTATTAAGCGGTTCAGCTTCCTGGCTGATTTGGGGCTTTACGGGCCTTGCGTTGTGTGTTAAGTTTCTGAATTACTGTTTCTAATGCCTTGTACTTCTGTTCTTGCAGGCTTACGTTGTAGAGGACAACAAGCAGCTCATTCTGGAGGGACAACTCCACGTTGCTTTGCAAACTATTGGCAAGGAGGCATGCTCGCTTGCACAGAAAGAGGTATCTCTCAAAAGACATAACACGTTGCTCGCAATCTCACATTATTGACTTATTTAAAAGCAATTTCTGCTCGCAGTTCAGAGGCTGATTTAGTGGTGGTGGGCGATCGGTATCGCAATATATTAATGTCACAATGTGTGGAATTTTTTTATTCGCTTTCACTTCACCTATCGTTACATTCAGATTCCGACGAGAATTCAGTTGCGCAAAACTGTTAACACTAACAGAAGTGGTTGGGTGACATGAGTATTTTTGTTCCACACTAAATTGCTTCTGAACTGAAAGGAAATCTGAATAAATTGCTTGAGTGAAAATGTGGCAGGCTTCATTCTGTTCCAAAGTGTGTTACTAATTTTGGGACTCAAAATATGACCATTTAAAGTAATTTAATAATGCAAAATCATTTCATCATTTTAATCATTTAAAAAGTGCAAGAAATATTGTATTACCTGGTTTGCACCATGGATGTGAACCATTTTCATGCTCGCGTACACTACTGCACAATTTCCAGCATCGAACATTTCACATTCCTTTTTATTTGCTCTTTTTAGTTTTTGATTTTTTGATTTGGACCAAGAATTTGAATTTTGGTACCTCACTAATCAATATCTTTTAATCTTCCAACCATTTTTACTTTTCTATTAAACGTTAATTAATTCAGCTCTCACTCCTCTAGAACAGATTACATCTGGTCTGTAACCTCTTTTTTTTTATACTGTTGCATAGCAACCGTTGTCATAGACACTCACTGAGGAAGTCTTACATACACGTTCAGGTGTTGCTCACTTGTTTACCACACACACAAACACTAAACTGAATCCCCCTGCGTGTCCTTCTGAGTACGTTGAGTGAGAGGATTCTGTGACACAGCTTCGAACCGGCACTGTGTTATTTTCTGTGTGGCAGGAAGCTCAGGAGATGGTGCTGCTAAAGTTCAAGCCTGATCCTCCACCTCCTGTCAGCAGACCCTCACTGGAACAGCTTTCTCATCTCATCAAGACTTGTCTACACTACCCCGAGTCCTATGACCACCCCTTCCCACAGAAAAGGTCTCTCTCTCTCTCTCTCTCTCTCTCTCTCTCTCTCTCTCTCTCTCTCTCTCTCTCACGTACACACACTTTTGAGGAACCATCCAACCTTAGAGGTCTTTCATAATTATAGACAAACAAGTTAACTTATCAAAATATCCATGTAACATCCATCCACCTGGAAATAGCATGTTCACTGAAGTGATGGTGAGTTTTCCAGGTGTTGTTGTGAAAGTTGTTGTATATTCATGGCCTCTAACTGAAAAATTAAGTATACATCACTACACCTGGAGACTGAAAATAGGTTAAAGGTCAGAGCGCTGGGCAAGTGACCAGTTGTTAAGGAGACGAATAAGCCTGAGACTGTGCGATACAATAGTGTTAGGTCACAGGCACTCTTATTTTACCATTCTGGTTCTTTGTCTTCCTCTCCTTTTACTGTGTTTCTCGTCTAATCCTCACTGATTTATGTTAAAAGCTAGTAGAATTGAAATGAAACACCCACATCCTCCATGAACAAATCAGCCATAACACAGAGACTTAATGAAACTTAATGTAATTAGTGATCCTTTAATAGACAGACAATCTTGCAAAATTGAAAAGATACATTCTTCTAAGATAACCTTCTATAAGCATTTGCTGTCTTGTCTAAAAGTTATGAAAGATGTACTGGAAAACGATTTCGTAAAACGAACAGGAACGTGAAAGCGACTTTGGTCTGTAATTTGACAAGCAGTTATTTGATATCTGAAGATGGGTGAACAACTAATAGGTGCCTTTTCCCCAGTTCCTATATGCTACAATGTACATTATTTCCTGTGGTCACATACAGTATGGATCATCATCTAATGGCTTGAATGGCCTACTTCAAACAGATTCAGTCAAAAACTTGGTCTATATAAATTGTGAAAGAACAGATATTGGAGATGAATGTATGATATTGGTAAATCTACAGACTGCAGACTGAATACAAATTAATCTGCTGTGTGAACGAACTGTCTTTGTTTCATTTTGAATTATTTCTTCTAATTTGTCTCTCCTCAGCTTATGCATGGTACCGGTTACCTTGACTCTGTCCAACTGTTCCTTGGCTCAGGTGGACGTCATCATTGACCTGCGCCAGAAAACGACGAGGTAATCGAGACTGACTAGTGTTTGACAAACTACAAGCACAAAGTGAAGTTATTTTTCGGTTGTGTGTGTTTTGTCTAACTGCTGCCTCTCTCCTCGTTAGCCCCGAGTCGCTCGAGGTGCATGGTGCATTCACATGGTTGGGGCAGACCCAGTACAAGCTGCAGCTGAGGCCACAGGAAGTCCACCAGCTCTCGCTGAAGGCCTGCTTCTTCCAGGCTGGTGTGTATAACCTGGGCACACCGCGGGTCTTTGCCAAGCTCGCCCAGTCAGGCACCATGTGTGAGACCAGCCAGCAGAGCGCGATGCCAGCTCTAATCATCATTAACAGTGTGTGATCCAGTCATGGGTGCAGGACTGCTGCTGCTCCAGCCTCAACTCACCACCCTACAGCAACATCATCTCTTTCAGACTGCAGCAGTTTTCTACTTCTTGTTTAAAAAAAAAACTACATTTGGGGGGGAAACAATATACC
Source organism: Pangasius macronema (assembly GCA_037577455.1). Taxonomy (NCBI): domain Eukaryota; kingdom Metazoa; phylum Chordata; class Actinopteri; order Siluriformes; family Pangasiidae; genus Pangasius; species Pangasius macronema. The sequence goes on from CM074963.1 coordinate 4,909,704, forward strand.
GAGGTTACGTGCAGTACTGCATCTGACATTGCTGTAATCTCTGGGGAGATGATAAAGACCAACATACCCATAGTTGTTTTTGTCTTAAATACAGAGAATGGAGTTGAAACGTAAAAAAGGTTCTTTTTGTCTTTCCCAAGAATATTTCTCATATCAGCGTATTGGGTTTTTTTTAATTTTATGAAGTCCATTTTATTTACCCAAATCAGCACTTCAGACTAAACCTGTATGTGCGCGCGTGTGCGCATGCGTGCGTGCGTGTGTGTTGCTAAATAAATGGGTGTCTCCTCATATTGCCAGTGTTTCAGGCACTACGCTTCACTTCTGCAGTAACAAAGACTTTGCTCCATGTGGAATCTTGAAGCTGCGTAATTAAAGCTATAACCTGCTGCAGGACTTGTTTTCTCTGCCTAACAGATCATGGCATCATTTCTTATTCAGTGAGCAGGCTGTACAAGCTGTCAGAGCCAGTGAGGTGCGAATGGCATCTGTGTGACACCGTGAGGAAGCGGTGGCATGGGTAGCCCACTGCAGTACTGAGACGCTGTGTAACACTCTGGTGTGTATTGTTCTGCTGGACTGGGCTGATTTCACAGGAAAAATGTCATTTTTTTCTTTTCTTTACAAACCAATCGTTTGCTCCTCTTTCCACCTGTCACCCCTGATTAAACTGTTATTTAATGTATCTATGTGATTGCTTTTCAGACAAAAATGATGTATTATATTTATAACAAATGACTGTAAATAGAATAAAATGTAACCAGATAACCACAAAGTGTATTTTTGGTCTCTTAATGCATATTATTGGTGCTGTATATGTTACTGAGCCAAGTTTACCTGTATTGTATCATTCTCAGATTATTTCATTGTTTCATCATTATTTCCGATCCCTTCAGGACTGGGGATTACTATACAGGCTGGAGTTGATTGCTTATTCACATTGGATTTCAAATTTCAAAATTTGTCCAGTTTCAGTGAACCTGTGCCTGCTATAGCGTCAGGTTCTTGTTCTTGACTGACAGGACCGGAACCTGATGCAGTCTTCTGCTGCTGTAGCCCGTCGGCCTCAAGATTTGACGTGTTGTGTGTTCTGAGATGCGTTTTCTTCTCATGACTGTTGTAAAGAGTGGTGAGTTGAGTTCTGTAGCCTTCCTGTCCGCTCAAACAAGTCTGGGCATTCTCTGAATTCTCTCATCACCAAGGTGTAACTGCCCTCAGACCTGTTGCTCGCAGGACGGTTTTTGTACCATTCTGGGTAAACTCTAAAGAGTGTTTAATTTTCCTAAGAGAACTAATTTTCCACTGTGTATGAAAATCCCAGGAGATCAGCAGTTTCGAAAATACTCAGACCAGCCCTACTGGCACCAACTACTGAAGCTCTTGACCTGTGTGTGAATGATTTGGTACACTGCATTGCTGCCACATGAATGACTGATCAGATGACTGCATGAACGTGCAGGTGCACGGGTGTTCCTAATAAAGTGGTTGGTGAGTGTGTATGATGACTGCCCCTATGAATGAGCAGCCACTGACTTAAAATTTAGTTAAATTCATATCCAGCTTTCTGTGCAACACCTAGAGTCTGGTTGTAAATAATTGCGATGCCTTCTCCTCAGCCGAATGGATGATGGTGGTGGTGGTGGTGTATATAGCTGTATCCTGGTCTCATTTGGTCTAATCCAAGTTTCTGTCAAAATACATCCATGATCAGTTTTGCCCATCCTAGTTCAACTTTATTTCAAAGAACTGTGCATATGTTTAGCTTTTCTAGAAAGTAACTTTCTTGTTAGTAAGTAAATCATTGCATCTCTTTACAGAGTCTGAGGTTTGCTTCTTACTTGCCAGTTTCTTATTCAGATTTTCTGTTTAAGTTAAAAGCTCTTGTGGCTATGTTCTGGAGCGTGTAAATGATGCCTTGAAGCACGTTAATATCAATTAGGCTGAAAACATTCTAAATAAAGGGGAAAAATCTGCTACTTTCTTATGCCATTATCTCCACATTCACACAAAGCATCTCACAAATTTGACAATAACACCTTAGCTGCATATATTTTAAGTCTGAGTGAAACACTAAATAAATAAATAAATAAATAAAAGACTTTTTTTTCTCTGTAGTTGTTTGTAAGACACTTTGAAAGTGGGGAGATAAAGGCATAGGAGATACACTATATGGACAAATGTTTGTGGACAGTTTGTGGTTGAACATTTCATTCCAGATTGCTGCTATCCTCCACTGGAAAAGCTTTCCACTAGATTTTGGAGGGTTTTGGCAAATTTGTGGCACCAGTTTGGGGAAGAACCACATATGAGTGTGATGGTCAGGTGTCCACAAGCTTTTGGCTGTATAGTGTAAACAGAAAGTGTGAAAAAAGCACACAAGCCAATTAAAAAAAAAGAGTAAAATTTCTTCTGTTTGAGTATTTTGACCCTGGTCGTTTGCCTGTTGTCCCAGACGTACTGCTTGTGCCAGCACTACTGGTGTTCTGACGACCAACTGGAGAACATCAATATGCCATAAAATCTGGCAGTGGTCCTTCTTGCTCCAAAAACAGTCTGTTTAGACCAGCTGTATATTGAGTCTTTTTCATCGTCTCTTTCCATGTAGGGTCTCTTGGCAGGCCTGTGTCAAACTTGTTTATCTGTAATTCTATCTTTTTGGACCATGAGTGATGGAAATTAAATAAGGCAACAGCCTCTGTTGTAAGCAATAAAACCTCTTTGTCTGTGTTTATGCCAAAAGGAAATACTTATCCTAAAATAAACTATTAACCATGATAACATGATAACCTATGAACATGGTTACATTTGAAAAAGCAGAGATTTATGTGTACATAATGTGCATTAGATTTCCTATCTAATAATTATTAATGAAATTGCTGCTTTAGAACCAAAGGCACAGACCATTTATCACTGTTAAAGTACTCCCCATCACCATGATTTACTGCTACTGTTGATAAACCAATGCCATTATTGTGAATAAAACAGGACCCTGACTAGGACAAGCTTAACAAATAAAACCAGCTAAACTGAAATGCTTAAAAAAGAGAGAGGTAGCTATTAGTGTTAGCAAGATTAAATAGTTATTAGCTATTTAATATTGTAACAAATGATTGTCAGTCACAGCTGTTGTGTGAAGAAGAGTGACTGGAAGAAATATCAGGTAACAGGTCTGTTGGCTTAGCCATGTTTCAGTGACTGCTAGTTCAGCTCCAATCAAGCTGACACAGGAGCTGTGAGACTGAATTTTATCCTAAACTTCAGTGGAAGTTAAATGTAAATTTCTTTACTGATGTTAAACTGACATTCTTGTAGGCAGTTGTCCCAATTTTATGATAATTGAGGTTGAGTCAGAACCATACTTGTACTAGATTCAAGACTGATACCTGGTGCGAGACTGGTATATAGTACCAATTGATTCGGAGCAACAAAGAATCAACTGGAACATTCTGGGGCACTTTTACTGACCAGTCTATTATGGAAATTATACTATTTATAGCTAAAGACATAATGTCAAAGCAAATCAAGTAGGCTTTATTGTCTGTCCTCTTATCACAAACTGATATAATATTAAGAATGAAAAATAGTTCCCCCAGATGCTACAGTTAACATGGGAAAACATGAGATGTCAGAGAAGAGAATAAGTAACATAGTGACTGACAGTGCAAAATTCAATAAATATGCACAACAGACTCAATAGACTCTAAACTATACAGTAAACATTAAACACTGCAAAAAAAAAAGAAGTCAGTTGCACAGTGGTAATGATAATGTAAACTCTGTTGATAATCCTGAGTGCTATTATGAACATGAAAAGAGACTTGTGCATGGATTGTTAAATATTATGTCTGTTGTAAAGTGCAGTGATAGTAATGAAATGAAATAAGGTGAAGCGGCCATCTTACCAGTCGGATGGGAAGTCTAATGACTTGTGGGAAGTAGCTGTTCATGAATCTACACAATATGGCCAAAGTTATGTGGACGCTTGACCATCATACCCACTTGTTCCTGCCCCCAAGCTGTTGCCACAAACGCAAAAGCACCCAATTGTCTAGAATGTCATTGTATGCTGCAGAATTGCAATTTCCCTTCACTGGAACTAAGAGGCTCAAACCTGTTCCAGCATGACAATGCCCCATGAAGACATGGCTTGCCAAGGTTGAAATGGAAGAACTCAAGTGTCCTGCACAGAGCCCTGACCTTAACCCCACTGAACTCCTTTTGGTCCTTGTTCCAGTCCTCAACTTGTCTCACTTCCTCTCTGTAATGTTTTGTCATCACTTTTGGTGTTGAGCTCCAACAGTGGTGTCTTCAGCAAACTTGATAATGTAGTGGTTGTGATGTTTGCCATCATGAGTGAGCACCGTGTACAGCAGAGTATACAGTACACAGCTCTAAAATAGCCAGCTCAGGAAAATGTGTTAGTACCTTGGTAGATTTAATGTCCAGTAAATATAGCTTGAAGTAAAAGTAGTCTCTCTAATGGTGCTTTCTAAACTGTGCGACTAGACTGAGGAACCTAGCATGTCACTCTGTGAGGAAGGATGAGGCTGATAAACTTCTGTAGTAAGTCTTTATTTGTCATTTACAAAGAGCTACATAATGGATAATACTTGTAGTGAAATTCCTGGTTGCAGGTTCCAGATTCGTGGAAACATATTACTACAAACTCAAGAAACCTGAGACTACAGCACAGTGCGTATGTAGTGAATAGAAAACTGCATTATACTGCAATATACCGTATTATCTACCAGTAATGATAAATGTGGTACACACATACTGTACACACAGAAAATGTCTATTTACAATAGAACACTGTATATGTGCATATGAATGTGCAGCAGGTTTCTAAAAAATGATGTGGTGGCTTCACATTACTCAGAGGAAGCATGATTGTTAGGTGGAAATTGGCAACAGCTAAATTCTCAGAATAATGTGTTGGGGGGAGAAAAGAGTTATGTAATAACATAACTGTAATATGTAATATACAAAACGTTTAGAATATTCTGACAATGTTTGCCACTGGATTGGGTTCTAGGGGAAGAAAATTCAGGAATATGGGGCTCTAATGGCTCCAATAACTGAATATGATGGTACTGTGCTTAATATTAGGACAGTTGTGTTATTCTCATAAAATTAACGTGTTGATTATCTTAAGACGGTCCATGACAAAGTGTTTAACTTCCAGGATGCAAAAAGTTTGGAACCCTTAAATAGAACTGATTTGTGTGGCAGTCTGGAAAAAATCAATCAGACGTCACTGTGGATGAATTCTGGAAAACATTTACCTCAGGTGATGAAACAGAGACTAACGTGGATAACGCTAATAATTAAAGGAATAACTAATTTTCCACTTTACGTTTATAATTCTTTTAAAATGGACAGTGATATTTTTCCGCAAGCGGTTTGTATGAAAAAATGTAGAAATAGGCAGGGTGTCTGCTTTCTTGGGAGCACAGGATGATACTAAAACAGGTTAAGATAATTATGAGTTAAGAAATGAGGAGTGTCGGAATAGTTTGTGGTGTAAATACAATGATTTCTAATAAACTAAAAATGTTTTCTCTGACTCTGACTGTAGTGCAGCTGTAATTCAAATCACAGCTTCAGGTCATTTCTGTAGTAACAACTCATTCACAGGGCCTATCTACAATCTAAGGCTGATAATAAATAGATTTAAAATAAAAAAATAATTAAAAAAAATAAAACATATAACCATTTACATGGAGAAGATTTTCTGAGATGTTTATTTAACATTTTTGGAAGTAGTCCCAGGTGTCAGCATTTTATAACAATCAGTAAGTTTTCCACCATATGAAAAGGAGCTGCTGGTGTGGAAATGATGTGGAAATGTTTATAGATACTATGACGTAAGTGATATAAGGAGATAACTTGTCTCATGGATATTCCACAACATGAACTGATTTAACATTAAATGGTTAAAAAGCACCACATGTGATTCATTAATAAATTAAGCATTGTAATCATTGGGAAATTGTTGTGGTATAAGTGAAATAAACATTTGCTGTTTTCGCTTCATAGCACCCTGTTGTTATTTATTTTCCTATAATGGCACACTCTGTCATAGTTTATTCCTTACCTATTTTTTTATGTGCATATATATAGTTGCATTTCAATGTATTGAGCTGAGATTAACAGTTTAGACAACTAAACTGTACACTGATTAACTAAATTAACCAAATTAAACAAAGACTCATAACATATTAATGTATAGTGCACACTAGTGAAAACCTGAAAACCATCACACCCCAATCTATCCTTGAACATCCAATTCCATGGGCATTAATATGGAGTTGGTCACCTATTTGCTGCTATAACAGCTGTGGGGATTTGTGGGATTCAGCCCCAAGAGCATTACTTAAGGATGGCTCTGATGTTGGGCAAAAAGGCATGGCATGCATTTGCAGTTCTGGTTCATCCCAAAGGTGTTCAGTTGGCTTGAGATCATGACAAGCCATGTCTTCTTGGAGCTCACTTTGTGCACAGGAGCATCGGCATGCTGGAACAGTTTTGGGCCTCTTAGTTCCAGTGAAGGGAAATTGTGATGCTACAGCATACTTAGTTCTATACAACTGTGTGCTTTTACCTTTGTGGCACTTTTGGCTGTGATGGTCAGGTGTCCACATACTTGTGGCCATATAGCATAGCAGCTGTCAGACCACACACTGAGCTGGTAGACCATCCCATCTTGGCCAGTTGGTATATGGTGGTGGATGGACACGTCTTCTGAAATACCGCTACGTATGGAACATGAAAAAAAAAACTACAACAATAAGGTGCATTAGGTAGTTTTTGTAAAAGGCTAATGGTTAAACAGGTGGCGGTGAATAAGATTTCAATACTTTTTTTACTCAATGAGCCCGCACCCAGTTCCATTCATGTACACAATGTTCCACTCCCAGAACATATTGTAGTACAACTAGAGTTACTATAAGCAAGGATTGTCATGACATGACTTTGAAGCACATCCGGCTGTTCAACTGCTTTAAAGCCAAGTTTTTTTTGTTTTTTTGTTTTAGTTTTTTTTAAAGAAACAGAGATGGTACTGCACAGACACTTTCAGGAGAACAGTAATGAGCTCTTACACAAAACTTGTAACATGTAAAACATGTAACAAAACAAAACAAAAAAAGGGGTGAGTGAGACAAAACAAGACAAAAAAAGAGGAAAGGAGATTACAGTATCACCAAAACATATCTCATAGTGTTTCAGGAAGCTGTCATATTTTTATTATTATTGATTAAATTAAAAAGATTTGAGAGTGAGTCAGTTTCAATTAACAAATGTGAGCGAGTAATCTGTGAGTTTGAAAGCTTCTGTTTATAGATAAAAAATTGACCAAACAAAATAAAAAAGTTGAGGATATATTCCAGTGGCTTGTTGGAAGTGTCAGTAAAACAGCATATAATATCTTTTGAATTAAAGGACTGGGCAATAACAGGGGGTTTAGCTAAATGAGGGTATAAATTAGACCAAAACGTCTGAATGATTTCACAATAAAAAAAAAATAAAAAAAATTGTAATAACGTTTCATCCTCATGTCCACAAAATGAGCAGGTGCTATGAACATCCATATATTTATACACAGTAAAATTCACAGGATATATCTTGTGCAATAATTCTTTGGTCTTGTTGGGAATATAATACTTACAACCATGCTTTTCTCCAGTGTATACTGTCAGTATAGGCTGCCCAATGGAATTTACCCCTAGGAACAATTTGATCTTTGCGTTGGAAAATCTGGTGAATGTTTATTATTACACTTAAAAAACACTAATGTCATCTAATATCAAAGCGGACTCTTTGTGTCACACTGGCCATATATTAAGTGACGAAAGCCAAGTTACAACTCTGTAAACATGCAAGGTCATCCTCATAATGGTTTATGATTTATCCTCAGCCAGATGAGGATGGGTTTCCCTTTTGAGTCTGGTTCCTCTCAAGGTTTCTTCCTCATATCCTCTCAGGGAGTTTTTCCTTGCCATCGTCTCGTTTGGCTTGCTCGTTAGGGATAAATTCACACATTTACAATTTATTTTGATTTAATTTGAATGTATATATTTCTGTAAAGCTGCTTTGTAACAATGATCACTATTAAAAGTGCTATACAAATCAATTTGAATTGAATTGTATTTATGAGGATGTGAAGGGATGTTGGGGGCGTGTCTATAAAATGACTGACAAGAGGCCAATCCAAACATAAACACACATTCCGGTCCGGAAGGCAGCTTTCCAAACTGTTTTTTATTTTATTTTAAATAACTGTGTAATACACTTCTTCTGAGACGACGGCTTAAACTATATTTTTTTAATCATTTCTACATAATTTTCCACATTATTTGTACTTGTAAGGGATGAAACATGTTGACTATTACACCTTTAACAGCTGTGGTGAATAATGAATCGCAGTAGACAGTTTTTAACAGAAAAACACGCTACATGTTAGTGTTGTAGTACAGTGTGCGGATTCGCCCTGTGTGCACTGGTGCTAGCGGTCACACCTTCCGGATATACCGCCTTCTCGTTTCATTCTTTACTTTAACTCTTTTTAAACCTTTTATTTAGTTAGTGTTAGTGTCGGGAACATATTTGTAGACAGTATTTTTTTTTTTTGGTGTTGTGTTTGACAGAGAGGAGGAGAAGGAGGAGGAGGAGCAAAAGTTCTCAGCTCATTTCCTCCTCCTCACCCACTTCATATGAAAACATGGTGCATAGGCAGGTGCGGATTTGATTTCACATTATGCGCTCGTTTTCTGCTTCATAACCCCACCATGAGCCACGTACAGTGTTTGCGGATTGTCTGTGAACTGATTTAACATCTGTTTTTGTTAGCTGTAAAAATTTTTCTCCTTTTTTTGGGGGGTCAGTCTGGAATTTTCTTGATTTCAGCAGTCCTTGGTTTCAGTTGGCGCTTTAGCTTAGCTTTATCGCTGCATCCCTTTTCTACCGGCCCGAAGCCACACACAGGCCACAGCGATGCAGACTTTACTACAGTCTTAATTTCTCTGGGGAAGAAAAAAAAAACATTTTCGCTTTAGTGAAGGAAAGGAGGTTTACATATTTTATGGACGTGACGGATAGCTAGTAGCCGCTTCTCAGAGCAAGGGGAAAAATGCTGAATTCGAGGCGGCTGTTGCGGCTTTCCAACCGCTCCTTCTTGGCCTTCATTTTTTTCTTCTCCATGTCTACGACCTGTCTCTACTTCATTTATGTGGCCCCTGGAATAGGTGAGTGTTTTCTTCTAACTGGTCGTGTATTCTTTTAAAACTAAACAACATAACTAGCTGCTCTGGGTGTAATTTAGGCTAAGTTCTTTACCGGTTAGCAGGCTAGCCTTAGTTACTCTTTGGTTAGCTAGCTAGCTACATACCTCAGTAGCTGGCTAATCGAATATTATTAATTCCGCTAGCTAGGTACTGTGTTCTGTATCGTCCATATTTTTATAGGCCATATATATAGTTAAAATGTTTTAATAATGATTATGCATTTCCAGTTTTCTATATGGCTGAGACTGCTACGTTAAATCATTTGTTCTGTGAATGTTTTGCATGATTAATCAGCTTTGGAAGCTAGCTATCGCGAGTTAAATGCTGCCTTTCTGCACTGTTAAACCATTACTAATGCTAATTAGCTACTTGGCTAGTTATGCTAAGTTGTTTAGCTAGGTGGGTGGATGCTTAGCAACCGGTCGACGCTGGGAACGTTGGAACTGAAACACACTGACTTGAAACAAGTGTAATTTCAGTTCACATGTCTTGCTCAGAGTCTAGTGCTCTTTCCTTGGTCCAGCTGCACAGTATTGTGATAGAGAGAGAGAGAGAGAGTGAACATGGATGGGAATCTGAAATGCACACAGCTCAGCTCAGTTCAGTGTTTTCAGCCTGTGTTTTTATTTTTAATTTTTAAACCGTGAGTTGAATTGAAGTGCACAGATAGGAACTGCACTTCTCCAGAAGACCTCACATGTTTGATTTCATTCATTCGTTCATTCATTCATTCATTCATCTTAAGTAATCGCTTCATCCTGGTCAGGGTTGTGGTGGATCCGGGGCCTATCCCGGGAATACCCCCTGGATGGGATGCCAGTCTGTCTCAGGGCACTATATACACACACACACACACACACACACACTCGCACCTAGGGGCATTTTAGCATACCCAGTTCGTCTACATGCTTTTCTCTGAAAGTTGGGAGGAAACCAGCGAACCCGGTGACATGAAAGGTTAAGTCGGTGCAGTTCTTAAAATTAAACAATTTTTCACACGTCTCCTCAGTATCGTATCTGGAGAGCAATAAATAGAATGACCACAAGAAGAGTGAGTTTCTAGCGGGTTGTATTTCCTATGAACCCGACTGCTTGTGTAATGTGGTCATCTGATCAAGAGGTCAGAAAGGGCAGTGGAGTAGAGAAGTGACGCTGGATCCTATTTCAGTTTGAGGCGAACCAAGGTTCCAGCAACAATTTGAAAATACAATAAAACAATCACACATCAGTGCAGAAAATCACTGATGTGTATCTGGACTAAAATCATCCGAACGCAGAGTTTGGTGAAAAACAGTAGGTACTTCCGGCCTGTAATGTTCTCAGAGGAGGACGGAGAAGAACACTGACGTGACCTATCTGGACAGAAATAAAATCACAGAGGAGCGCCTGTAACATAGGAAATTACCCCAGGACACAATTTCAGTTTAATTCACCTGAACATGGCTTATAACTACATTTCGGATAATAATAGTTGGAGTTCATGATTCCCAAGGACACAGCCGTGCACACACGTTGCTATGATCTATGCGAACCACTCACCAGGTTAGTGCCATTTAAAGCAAAGAAGCAGTTCAGCACATGCAACGATCCAAAAGCCGTTCTGCGCTTATGTGAACCTTAATGACAGCTCTTCCAGTTGTTCCAGTGCTTCCTGGTAGTCATGGCAGACAGCCACATTATTGATGCCTGATGAACTAAGCCATTGTTTTTTTACTTCCTCATGTTGCTAAGGCCACTCGGCCTCTGCAGGGCAAACAGGGCTGACCAGCAGCAGGTTTACTGACGACTCCACCTGAATCATAAACCCATGTTTTGAATGATTCAGAATAAAGCGTTCACAGTATCTCAGTGTGGCTGAGAATGCCACACCCACACCACTATGGGAGCATAGAGCTTTTCAGAATATATCAATATTTAGCTACTCAGCAAAGTAAAAAATATTACGTGTTGACATGGAACGTTATATGATCAGAAAGTCGTAGAATAATTTGTCTAAAAAGGACCACATATACAGTATGGCCAAAAGTTTGTGGACACGTGACCATCACACCCATATGTGCTTGTTGAATATCTCATTACATATTTAGCCCCTTTTGTTATCATAACTGGGAAGGCTTTCCACTAGATTTTGGATTTGTGCTCATTCAGCTGCATGAGCTTTAGAGAGATCAGGCACTGATGGTGGGTGTGGAGGATGTTTGGGTTGCAGTCAGACCACAGTGGGGTTGAGGTCAGGGCTCTGTGCAGGACACTCGAGTTTTTCCAGTCCAACCTTCACACACCATGTCTTCATGGAGCATTGTCATGCTGGAACAGGTTTGGGGCTCTTGGTTCCAGTTAGGGGGAATTGTAACGCTACAGCACACACATCCTGTACACTTTTGTCTTTCATATGTCTGACTTTGTGGCAACAGTTCGGGGGGAAAACCTCATAATGGTGTGATGGTCAGGTGTCCACATACTTTTGGCCATATCGTGTTCCTATGGTAATGAATTCATTACCATTGATTCAGTTCATCTAAACTAGGCAAGAAATAATGTTTGTTGTCAGTGTTTCTGTAGCAGTGTTATTATACTCAGGCATTAGTGCATGGGATTAGCAGCAGTGTCCCTGTTTTGGGGTTGATCTTAAGCTACGGTTGCTTGGGTACACAACTTTGGTTTTATTGTTTCCAGGGAACGTGGTACACACAGGCCTGTTTCTGTCAAATCGTAATACCTGACAACAGAGATCTATACTGTAGATCAGATTTAATGCCTTTTGCCTGAGTAAAATTTGAAGTATGTGAGGGGATTTTCTTTCCCTTGATAATACACTCGTGCTCAAATTTCACGAGTGTGTCTGAAACTCTAGAGTCACTGGTTTGCTTTTTAGACAGGGACTTCTCAACGTTTCTAGCAGGCACTGTAATTTTTATTTTTTTTTTTTTTACGGCCCCTCTTAATCTGAAACCCGTTTGCTAAGTAGTTGTTGACGATTTGCCCTGTCATGACATGATGTCATTTGCACCACTTTGTCAGCCACATTTGCAGACCGTGGCATTTCTGATTGTGAGCTGCAGCGCAGAGTTTCACACCTGCAAGTTCTCTCATGAAGAGTAAATGTGCGACACCTCCAGAAGAGTCTGATAGTTAGCTTAAACAGTTGATTTATGAAAATTAGTTCTTGGATACGTGTCACTCCATGACAAAAGTTTTTCCAAAAGCTCATTTCAGACAGTTCTTATTAAAATATGTATTATGTGCGTTTTAATATCTGTAAGAATATACGTAATGTACTGATGGTTGTTTCATAGCTTTTGTAATGATCTAAATCATTTTTAAACAGGATAATCGCACAAAAAAATGCACGTCATGTCCTTGACCCAACTCCATGTAGCAAAAACAGGATCTTGTATCTTACTCTGAGAATTTCTGACCTTAAATGAAAGTAATGTTGCAATACCAGCTTTTCCTTCACCCAAAAAAAAAAAAAAACGTTGGGGTTTTGCGCAAGATACCAGCCAAAGGCAGTGACATCGGCTCGTCCACGAAGCCGAACTTATTTTAGATTAGATTCAGCTTTTTATTGTCATTGTGCAGCGTACAAGTCCAAACTAATGAAATGAAGTTAGGATGTAACCAGAAGTGCAAATAGCAATATTTACCATTTAACATTGAGTGTTCTAGTGGAAGAGACGAATGAGTTAAGACAGCAGTAAAGCAAATGTGAGTGATACAGTACAAATGGCATGATCTGTATTTAAAAAATGCATCATTGTGCTGATCTTTTGTCAAGTCTGTCTTTTACTTCTTTCTTTCTTTTTTCTTGTATAGATTTCTGTAGGTTTATTTTATTTTCCTGAGTGTGGAGCATAGATCCTGGAAGTATGCTTCAGCATTGTGTATCAAATCAAACTCCTTCAAACACATTTAACGTCGACACGAGCTCAGCACCAAACAAACAAAATGAGAGAAGTGGGACTTTTTAAACTAGTGCAGCCTGTAGCTTCATTTCGGCATTTTCTCACTATATCGTACAGGTTGTCTGTACTGTCCGCTTATGTTTTTAGAAACACACATCACTGATGTATATGATCAAATAAAATGGATTAACTTGACAAAATTAGCTTAGTATGCACAAAACCACTTTCTGCGCACTGGGTTGAAAAGTGGTGTCAGCGATAACATTTCAGTGAGCTTTAAACTTCCTTTCAGCGAGTTTGTCACTTTGCATTTCCAGGAAATAGTGGACCCAACCCTACTGGGTCTCAACTGTTGGAGCTGTGAAAATGACAAACAGCCCTGAAAGCGGTATAGATTCTACTATACGGATAGAACAATAAACTTCACCACCCTGTCCAATCATAATGATCATGTTTGGTGAAAAAAAACAAAACAACAAAACGGCTGCTGGAGTGGATCAAATGCTATTTTTCCGAAAAGTTCTGTCCTGCATGTACTCACCAGTCACTTTAATAAGAACATGCGTACACCTGCGCCTTCATGCAACTTTCCAATCAAGCAGTCACGTGGCAGTAGTTCAATGCATAAAATCATGCAGACGCAGGTCAAGAGATGGTTCAGATGGCTACAGTGGGCACAGGCTCACCGAAACTGAACACAAACTGGACAGAAAAAGACCAGGTGATCATTTTCCAATCTTTAACTGTCCAGTTTCAGTGCCACTGTAGCCTCAGATTCCTATTCTTGGCTGCCAGGAGTGGGACCCAGTGTAGCCTCCTGTAGCCCTTCTGCGTCAAGATTCCCAATGTTGTGCATCCTGAGATGCTTTTCTGCTCACTGTGGATGTAAAGAGTGCTCATTTGAGTTACTGCCCTCCTGTCAGTTTGAACCAGTCTGGCCATTCTCCTCTGAACACAATCATCAACAAGGTGCTGCTCGCTGCATGTTTTTCGCACCATTCTGTATAAACTCTAGAGACTGCTGTGTGTGAAAATCCCAGGCGATCAGCAGTTTCTGAAATACTCATACCAGCATGGCTGGCACCAACAGCCATGCCACGGTCAGAGTCACCGAGATCACATTTTCCCCCCATCCGCATGTTTGATGTGAGCATTAACTGAAGCTTTTGACTTGTATCTGCAGGAGTTTATGGATTGCACTGCTACCACATGATTAGCTGATTGGATAATTGTACAGGTGTTCCTAATAAAGTGACCAGTGAGTGAATAGGTACATGTGTATATTACAGCACACGACACCGGAGCAAAGTTCCATGGCTTTGTGCACTGCATGGGAGTAATACTGAAGTGCTTAGCACCAGGCACATTTATTAGTTCACTTTGTGTTGTGTCTTTACCTTTTAAAATGAGAGTTAAAGACAAGATTAATGCGAATAGCTTCGAATCCCGGTTATGCTGTGTCCATTTTAATTTTGGCTTTATATAAATGAGTAAAATGGTAAAACGAGTGTCCTGTATTTTTAGTAGAAAGCTTAGGCGTCAGTGGATACAGGGGTGGCTGCGGCAAATGGAGAAAAATCACCTAGCAGCAACTCTAACTCTAACTGACAATATTTTCTAGTTATGAAATCTAAGAGCACTTGAAATTGTGCTTTTTGCATTAGAAAACAGCTTGGTCTCAGAAGAGGACCTTACAATACCTTTGTAATGCTAATGTTAGGAGCAGATGACATGGCTTTTAAATTAACCTTCAATGAATTCTGAGCATGTTTTTCTTAAACAGACAGTGTTGCTTTCTAGTAGAAGGAAATAATAATGAAATCCAATAACAGCATTTTTTTTTTAAACCAGCTACCTGATACTACTGGTGTTGGTGGTGGTGTTGGTGTTGGTGGTGGCAGGAAACAGCAAGTCATATTACAAGTCATAATTTTTATTTTTTTTTGCATAACTAAGATGAAATATACATGATTGCACAGTAGCCTGCATAAATGGATGTCTTGACTCGCAGGCAGTAGTGGGATTACAGGGAATTTTCTGTGGGAAGTGGGCTGTGAGGTTTGAACTGATTGATGGTGATTATGATCTTGCTAAGCACATGGACGCTCAGTGATCTGGTTAGTTTCCATGTTGGGTTAATGTTTAGTCAAGGGAAGTAGAAAGGTGGGAAGGATGAAGCGCATTCTTTTTTTCTCCTCGTCATCTTTGTATGAGGGGCTTTGATGCAGCATTATAGCTGTACACTAGTAGAGCTCTCAAGTCATCTTTAAACCTTAAACCTTAAAGAGCTTTTGGTTCCTTAACAAAACAGTGAAAATCGGTCATGCACTTTAGGATGAGCTGGAACATTGACTGCACCACAGGTCTCCTCACCCAACATCAGTTCCTGACCTCACTTATGCTCTTGTGGCTGAATGAGCAAATCCCCACAGCCACGCTCCAAAATCTAGTGGAAAGCCTTCCCAGAAGAATGGAGCTTATTATAGCAGCAATGTGGGTGTGGTGGTTAGGTGTCCACATACAGTACTTTTGGCCATATAGTGTACTTCTCTGCAACATGAGTGGCCAAAAAACGAAGTTTGAAGTCTATCTGTAATGAAAGCTGTGGAAAGGACACTTATGAAGCACTTACTAGGAACTCCTTGTACACCTACTCAATCATGCAATTACTCAGTCAATCATATGTTCACATCAACCATCAGAATGGGGGGAAAAATGTGATCTCAGTGATTTTAACCGTGGCATGATGGGCTGGCACCAACGACAGCTGTTTTTCTAACGGTTGAACTCCTGGGTTTGAGCTGACTTCAGACTACAGTAACTGAGATAACCACTCTGTACAGTAGTGGTGAGCAGAAAAGCACCTTGAGGCGGACGGGCTCCAGCAGCCATGGCTCTCTCTCAGCTGTCTGGCTTTGCTTCTCTGAACGGTGTCAGTTACAGATTAATCTTACGTGGTAGCTCACCTCTGAATGAAAGTCTGGAAAGTGAGGCACTCCAGAAACATAGGGTTTTTTTGTTTTTTTTTGTTTTCTTTTCTTTTCTTTTTTTGTGAGAAGAAAACTGAAGACTTAAGCAGGTCACAAATAGGGTGTATCCCAAATACCAGTGTTTTATTCTTATTAGAATGAATTCTAACACATAATGGGAATATGTGACCAACTTGGAAGCCGTTTTGCGTACTGTAGAATCAAAAAGAAGAGTAGCTTCTTCTATTCGTTAGTTAGGCAATAACTTGCTCATTATTTGTGCGTGTATGAGTGTTTGCTGATTAGTAGTGGCTTATACTGTATGTGCTAGTGCTCTGCATAGATCAGCACATTCGGCTTAGCTCAGTGGAGAACACAGAACACAGTGATCCCAAAGCTAGCCTTGTTTTTCCATTACACGATCACTCGAATTTTACACGTGTACACTAACTCAGTGCACACAGCCGATTTTCAATATGAATACTGATACTTGAACTAGGGGAATACACTTGTTCGCCTGGTCACCAAGCTAAGAATGAGCATTCGGAGTAAAGACAGTCTTCTAAGCCTTTTGTATTCGATCGATAAGCTGTAACCTTGCCCTTTCTGCACTACTGAGAGATTTATTAATGTGAACTCTGGACAGTGCCCTTTTGATTTTGTTGAGAGAAAATGAAGTAGCACAGATAGCATGATCAGGTTTATTGCTGGTTTCCAGAAACAATCCATTCCTAAGGAACCCATTGTGTGGAGGCGATTAGTTCTGCACAGATTTATTTCCTTGCCAGCATCAAGTTATTGAACTTACTTAAAGTTATTTAACAGTACTTTGCCTAACGTCATCAGTCTTAAGGAAAATCTGATTATGTTGATTTTGTCCTTCTTCCCCCCTCCTCCCTCCCCCAACCCCTCAGCCAACACGTACTTCTTCATGGTGCAGGCTCAGGGTATGATGTTACGTGATAACGTGCGGACGATTGGCCAGATAATCAGATCATACACCAATAAGAACAGCACTCTGAATGGCACAGGTGAGGAAAAAATGCACACACCCAGATCATCCACACTTATAAGCTTAATTCTGTTCTTAATTCGATTCTGGCATTAAGTTACCTCCTTTACAATGTGGTCTGTCAAGTAAAGTTATCTTCTTGTGCCTGACATCTGTGTTCGCAGATTATCCTGATGGGAATAACTCCAGCGAATATTTTGCTCAACCAACTACATACCTCCCTGAGAATTTCACCTATGCCCAGAACTTGCCCTGCCCTGAACGCTTACCTTCTATGAGTGAGTTTTTATGTGTGAGAGATTAGGCTGCGTATTTGTAGAGGCCTTTCAGTTCCTCACTCATCTGGATTGAACAGGAAGTATAGCTTTCAGTACTTGAACATGTTTGCAGTGGCAAATCCTTTGGAAAATACTCCATACTGGAGTTGTACACTCAGTCTGAAAGTCATACGTGTTTGTGATGTTTGAGTTTCGCTAATCACTTTTTAATTCCCACAGCCTAATTACTTTCATTCCCACAGCCTAATTACTTTAAGCTTATACTTTGTAGAATGGCAATACTCAGTAAGTCTCATAATTCATCTTGGAAACTGCACAGAAACTGCTGATGGTTGTTTGTGATTAGTTGTTGTGATAGGGGTGAAACTGATGTGTGATGTGTTGTGCCTCTGCAGAGGGTCCTATGGAAGTAAATATGACTGAGGTTCCTGTAGAGGAGGTGGAACTGCAGCTTAGACAGCTGGGCATTCAGTTTGGGGGACACTGGAAGCCCAAGGACTGCAAACCACGCTGGAAGGTACCATCACTTTTCTATATGACAGCACAATTCTATGACTAAGTGGGAAAAACCTTACATTCAAATGGGGGGAAAAAACCCAACACATTTACAGTCCTCTCAGGTTCTCTTCAGTAATTGGTAAGAACTCGTCGTGTCTGTGACGCTCACTGCCCTGCAGGTCAAGCATGATATCGTGATGTCAGTGAAGAAGAAATAAGACAAAAGAAAAAGAAGCAACTTCACTATTCTGCTTACTTGCATTTCGTATTGTTATGCTAATCAGAAATTAACATATCAGTGAAATAAACAGAAATCTGATCATTGGCTCAAGTGCAGTGTTTAGGACAGGGGTGTCCAAATGTTTTTTTTTTTTTTTAAAGGGAGCCAGATTAGACCATGTAAATACTCAAGGGCCAGTCACCAAATATTATTTATGAATTATTCAGAATACTTTCAGCTTTAAACTGAAATGATTTCCAATTTCAAAGTTTTAAAATAACAAATGAAAAAAAAACAATAAATATTCAATTAGTTAGAGTGGTACTCTTTCCATTTTCCTTATTTCTTGGTGTGTAACTGAAAACTGAAAATTAATTCAAGTTTTTTTTGTTGTTTGTTTGTTTTTTTTAAAACCTTTTGTACGTTTTGTTGATTGTGTCATTTCCAAACTGGATTATTCACTGATGATTATCAGTGACACTGCAGTTACACAAGAGTAAGCTCTGACAGCTGTTGTGTTTCATGATGTGGTTTCCTAACTGAACAGGAGTTTAATAACGTGTGAAAAGACAAAGTCGAGGTGGTAAGAAGATGCCCATAAACAGTGTCTGTTGAGTTTAAATGACTAACTCATGCTATGATGACAAATGTACAAGTTATTAGACAGTCTCGAAGTTAATAGGTGGTTCTTAGGAACGTGCTGCCGTGTGATTCGAAGACGCTGGCTTATAAACAGTTTAAATGTCCGGGCTGGCTTTAGAAAAACAAACTTCTTGCGCAGCTCGGCATACGCTCTGCATACGCTGTAACCATCATCATATATAATGTAACATGACTGATTTAAATACTGGCAAAACCTGAAAGTGGAAGTTAGCAGCTGATGGAAGAGAACTAAAGAACTAAGAGAAGTGCTGTGATGAACGTTGCTTCACAATCACTTTAACGAGATCCCTGTTTTTGTAATGAACAAGTTGTTTCTTGGAAAATATCTTTTTCATTTTTCCAGAATAGAATAACATTTCACAAAGCCATTTCTAAGCGCAGTGTGTGATGTATCAAGTGATAATAGCGTAAGAGGACGTGTCTTTATTTAGAATGCAGAAATCCCTCCTGATAGAAAAGTGTGATTACAGGTAAACTGATTAGCTCCTGTCCTGCTTATTCTCCATCATCTCCGCATAATAATTGCTGACTCTGGTGCTTACAACAAGTTTTATAAGATTGTTCTTCATGTAAAGATTGATTGGGATGATGCAGACCATGGCACATGCAGCTCTGTGCAGGGAACGTGCTTAAGGATTGAAGGAACCTCTTTGCGGAGAGCGACGTGCGGCTCATCTGTCTTTTTTTTTTTTTTTTCTTTTTGTCCAGTGTACTTCTCGTTGATCTCTCCCAGCAACCCACCACACTTTTGGAGCTGCCAGCATCCCTGTGCACACTTAAGTCTCTTCTACTGGCACATTAGGGATTTTCACCTTGTATGTTTTTCAAGCTAATTCGTATACGCGAACAGAAAGAGGCTAACACTCGGTTAGCGTACAGGTCATTAGTGGCAGGCAGTCATGGAGCTTATGGAGCGTCGTCACCAAGTAGCCACGTGGAACACGAGTGTTTCAATGGGCAGAACTGCTGGTATTGGAGATGGCTGGCTTATATTATTTATTATTTGTTTCTTAGACAAACTAGTGGTCAAACTGCCAGAGCTTCATTTCCTGTAACAGAATCTCTTGATAGTGAAGTTGATCTTTTCGCACCATGTTCTGTGTTGTCTGCAATAAGCACGCTACCGGGCTCTTTAAGGGAAAGGCGTTTACCATCCGTGTTGATTTCTTTATGCAAATCTGCATGGCCTTGCACAAGCAGAGCATTTTAAAATGTGTGGAATATACCGACGTTATATCAACATTCACTCCATCCAGCATATGCAGGTGTGATAAATACATATACATACAGTTCTTATGCGCGAAGTTACCTCATAGTGACTAAAGAAAAGAAAAAACAGATACAGTGTGGATTACCTTGATACCTTACTGGTGTTTCCCCCTTCTTTATATTTACATTTATTCTCTACACTGAGCTGGTTATACAGATGACATGATCAGATGATGCTGATCTTGCTAATAATAGTACAGTACTAACTGTCTGTCTCTCTGTCTGTACCTCAGGTGGCTATTCTGATCCCCTTTAGGAATCGTCACGAACATCTTCCCATCCTGTTTCAGCACCTCGCTCCTATGCTGCAACGCCAGCGCTTACAGTTTGCCTTTTATGTCATTGAGCAGGTATGTAGACACGGAGGAGGCTGAGACTGAAATTGTTCTTTAGAATTTATTTGCTTATTTATATTTTGCAGAAATATGATGTGATTAATGTGCCTTTATTTATTTATTTATTTATTAATAAAACCAGTTCTGCGCACACACACACAAAGCGCAGCGTCTATCATGTTGGGTGTAAGGGCGTAACACTAGAACTACAACACTATAAAAACATTCTACAAAAAAAATTTGCCAAACCTAAATGTGGGTTGGGAGGGTTAGTCAAGCTTGCAGATGAATAATCAACATCTGAGCACCAAAAGCTCCTGCGCAATACTTCCTGGCCTGCTGAAAAATACTCTCGGGGAGGAACTTCATAGTTTCTAGGTTTCTGCAGCCCATAAACTAAAAAGTTATTGTGTGTAAACACACTAAAATTATATAAGTTTCTGAGGTAGATGTGTGTTAATAAATAATGCTCATTTGGTTGTGCTGCCCTCAGCTGGTGTATTTGGGCATTTCCCCTCAGTCGCTTTAGGCACGCTACCTTATTTTGCAAAATGGAAGTAAGTAATAGCACATTTCCTCTTTTTGTGCAAGATTTCTCCTTCGCTTTGTAAATACTTGTTTGTAAATGTAGTAAAGTATTGTGAGTTGTTATTATTATTATTATTACTTATTTTTTCTTTTAAGGAGACCTGTGTGGAGGAAGATATGATGTCTATCATGTCTGCAGTCACTCAGGTTTCCTTAATCGAAACTGTCCATTAACTGAAGTAACTCACAGTACTTTTGTTTGATACCTAAACACATTTCCAAGTATTTTTGGACTTTAACACATGTAAATATAAATAGATTCAGATACACAATTTTTTGCCTTTTGTTAGCTGCTGATTCTTATCTATAACTATTCTGAACTATTTGACTCTGCATGCTACTGTTATGGACAGACATAGCTAGCTTAGCGGAAATGG
>CM074963.1:4966457-5007577 GCA_037577455.1 Pangasius macronema
TTCGTCAGTTTGTGTCTTACGGCTCACTTCAGCAGTTTCTCAACATAAAAAATAAGAAATAAATGCTGCAATCCAAAACACACAGCAGGTCTGATTCACTTTCTGCAGTTGTGTGCTGATGTGTGCTGATATGTTCTGATATGTGCTGATGTGTGCTGATGTGTGTTGTGTGCTGATGTGTGTTGTGTGTTGATGTGTGCTAATGTGTGCTGTGTGTTGATGTGTGTTGTGTGTTGATGTGTGTTGTGTGCTGATGTGTGCTGTGTGTTGATGTGTGCTAATATGTGTTGTGTGCTGATGTGTGTTGTGTGTTGATGTGTGCTGATGTGTGTTGTGTGTTGATGTGTGCTGATGTGTGTTGTGTGTTGATGTGTGTTGATGTGTGCTGATGTGTGTTGATGTGTGTTGTGTGTTGATGTGTGCTGTGTGTTGTTGTGTGCTGATGTGTGCTGATGTGTGTTGTGTGTTGATGTGTGCTGATGTGTGTTGTGTGTTGTGTGTTGATGTGTGCTAATGTGTGTTGAAGTCTGGTGTGTATTGATGTGTGCTGATGTGTGTTGTGTGTTGTTGTGTGCTGATGTGTGTTGATGTGTGTTGTGTGTTGATGTGTGCTGATGTGTGTTGTGTGTTGATGTGTGTTGATGTGTGTTGTGTGTTGATGTGTGCTGATGTGTGTTGTGTGTTGATGTGTGTTGTGTGTTGATGTGTGCTGAAGTGTGTTGTGTGTTGATGTGTGTTGCGTGCTGATATGTGCTGATGTGTGTTGTGTGTTGATGTGTGTTGATGTGTGTTGTGTGTTAATGTGTGCTGATGTGTGTTGATGTGTGTTGTGTGTTGATGTGTGCTGATGTCTGTTGATTTGTGCTAATGTGTGTTGTGTGTTGATGTGTGCTGATGTGTGCTGATGTGTGCTGATGTGTGTTGTGTGTTGTTGTGTGTTGAAGTGTGCTGATGTATGCTGATGTGTGTTGTGTTGATGTGTTTTGTGTGTTGATGTGTGCTGTGTGTTGTTGTGTGCTGATGTGTGTTGTGTGTTGATATGTGCTGATGTGTGTTGTGTGTTGGGTGTTGATGTGTGCTAATGTGTGTTGATGTGTGTTGTGTGTTGATGTGTGCTGATGTGTGTTGTGTGTTGATGTGTGCTGATGTGTGTTGATGTGTTGTGTGTTGATGTGTGTTGATGTGTGTTGTGTGTTGATGTGTGCTGATGTGTGTTGATGTGTGTTGTGTGTTGTTGTGTGTTGATGTGTGTGAGATAGGGGGAGAGAGACAGAATAACAGGTTGTGATAGTGTGTGAGAGAGAGTATAACAGGGTGGGAAGGAGAGTATGAGTAGTGTGTGTGTGTGTGTGTGTGTGTGTGTGTGTGTGTGTGTGAGATGAATTATTGCCTGCTTTTGACTCACTCTGATAACATTGTGCAACACAGCAACAACTAAAATTTTTTTTATTATGCATTAGGTTTGCGCATATGTGTGTGTGAAAGAGAGGATGATATTGAGTATTTATGACAGTGTGTGTGAGTGTTTGAGAGTGTGACGGTGTGTAAGAGAGTGAGTGATATTGTGTATAAGTGGATATGATAGTGTGTGTGCATGTGTGTGTGTGAGGTGTCAAGTTTGAATTATGGCTTAAACCACTCGCTCTCACAGCATCCACTATATGCAACACAGCTACCAAAAGAATTAAATTACACAAAGGATAACTAATTTATAGTCAAAAACAATATTTAGAGCTTGTTTTTGATTGTCCAAAAGTCTTACCATAATAATAACTGAGGCATTAAAATAACAAATAGTTCTCAAAGCATTGTTTCTGTCATTTTATTGTTTTAATATCTGCAATAAATGAGAAATTAAATCCAAGTGGTTCCAGTTTAACACCCACAGATCAAAGTTTTCTCTCTGATAGTAAATGCCAGTTTAATATGAAGCACATACATTCGTTTTGCTGATGCAATTTTGAAAATCTATACGTAAAAAAAAAAGATTAACACAATAAAGTAGTTCCATTTCGAGTTAAAGTTCCCCTTAAAACATAACAGCAACTACTATTTGACCTCAAGAGAACATCACACTTGCATGTTCCCATTTTAATCCAGTTCCAAATATCTCTTCATCTCGTAAAAAATAGTACAAAGTACAAATGGACACCGATTAGAGAAAAGAGTTGGAACAGTCTATTAATTCATAACAAAAAAAGGAAGATACAAAACTACCAACATTTTATGGTTTAAAAGTCTCTTTACATTCTGATATTTTAAAGGCAATGACACAGGATATTGTGAATATTTAGCTGTATAAAAGCAGATATATTGTAATTAAGCCCTTGCGTTTGTAGTTTGTGAACACATGCTTCACATGTTAATGTAAAACGTGCAACTGGTTAGTGTCTTTATTTATAGTATGTAATTTTAACATTACCATACTGAATCTTTAACTAGCTTAAATGACAGTGGTATCCCGCAAAATTGTGACCAAAATTAAAACTCTTTCCTTGTGCAGTTACAAACCTTTTTTGAAAACACTCCAACCCTAGTACACATTTTTCATATCTCTATGATAAAGTGATTATTAATTCTAAATTAACCCTGCACTGATCAACAGTCTTTTGTTCTTCTTTTTTTTTGGATTTTGATTAATTTCTAATCAAATCGAATTAGTTTATTTTTAAGACAAAGGGCTGGTATATCAGTAAAAGAAAACTTCAAGCAACTCCTCCCAACATAAAGGAGGGTCAGTCGGCTGTTCTTTCAGCTTGAAATTCCATATTTTTTTTTATGAATTGTGAGTTTTCTTTGTGAAATACAGAGTGATGTAACAGACTGAAACACTGAATTTGCATTGTCGACATAACGTGTAACCTTTAAGTAGCGTTACTTAAAATTAAAAGACTTAAATGACTTTTAATTGCATAGTGCTGCTTAGTAATACCAAAGAAACACAGTAACCCTAAAAACGACGTTAAATTTAAGAAAAGAAGAGAACACAACAATGACCCAGTACACAGGCAAATTTAGAAAGAAAAACAAAACGTGTACAGTATATGCACTAACGAATATAAGAGCCTCAGAGTTTCAAAATGCTTGTATTTTATGAGTTAAAGCATTGAGGACATTACCTCAGACTACTGGTGTTGTGATCAGTGATAGGAAAATGTATCCATCATTACAGGTTGGTTTTTACAACCTGCTTCTCTTGGACGACAACTTTCCGTGAGCTGGGAAGTCTATGTACTGTGCTTGTTCTAAATCCAGCAGGCCCATTCTGGGACATGGCAGTGGATGTTACCGTCCCCTGCAGGTGATTTCCCCCATGAGTGATTCCTGAAGTTCCTCCTTGCCTTTCCACTATATGCAGCATACTCTGAGACCCTCCAGCCACAGGAACACTTCTTTGTAGGGATCCGTGAACTGCGGGCCCTCCTTGCCCTTCCACCACCACTATGCCTTGAGATCCATAGATGCCCCCTCTCTGCAGTGTTCCTTGGAGGACCTGACCACCTTGTGCACCTGTATCAACCACCAACAGCTGCGATCCCGACAAATTAGCTGACTGGAGCTGGCCTGTGTTCAGTGCCGTGGTGGATCCTCCATGCGTTCCCAACAACATCACTCTTTCGCCACCGCCAAATGTGCCTTGTGCTGGCACAGCACCCTGCACCAGGACTCTTTCGGTCATGGGAGCTCCATTCAGCACATACATCCCTTGGCTCATCCCCATGGTGGGCCTCTCGGCCAATAGCACAGTGTTAGAGACCTGTGGCTCCACCATGTAATACATTGGCTGCTGCTGCACCATCAGGGTCTGGGTGGGCACATGAACTGGCTGCACTTCAGACACTACATGGGTGTTTTTAACTACCACATTCTCCTCCATGCGCATGGTAGGGGGTGCTGCCACGTTGGTGGCCGCCATGTTGGTGGCTGCCATGTTGGTGGCAGCAACGTTGGCAGCCACATTGGCGGCCGCAACGTTGGCGGCCATGTTGACAGTGTTGGCAATGTTGGTGCGCATGGAAATTGATTCAGAGTGATCTATGATGGGTTTTGGAGGAGGAGGGGTGGGAGCAGCCACTGTGAACTTTGTGCCGCCACATATCTCAGCTAGAGTAGTGAACTTTGGCCCCAAGTCATTAAGGAACTCCAGATCGCTGTCAGATCCTATAAAGCTGCAGCAGCCTACAGAACCAGCAGGTGAGCCCTGGCCCTCAAACCCAAATAGCTGCAAATTGTCTTCGGTTGTGGTATATAACTCCTGACTTTTCTGCAAGAGACAAATAGGCAGGTTAAAGCACTAAACTTCACTAGGGAGCTCCAGAAAATAATTTTTACCAACACCTTTCAACAGAATAGGTCAAAATGATTGTGTAGAAGGAAAGGTTACACACAGTGAGTGACAGTCATACTACTAAATGTGTGTGACAATATTATTGGCACCCTTGAAGAATATTTGAAATGAAATATAACTTTTTTTTTAAAACTAATACTACCAAAAAAAAAAAAAAAATCTCCTAGGACATTATGCATGTTTTCTAAAGAAATTGACAGGCTTCTTGGAAAACTTTCTACAGTTCTTCTGCTTTTACATATAAAATTCCAGACAGGCACACACTAACACAATAGGCATAATATAGGCATGTAAGACAAAATTTTATTTTTACTGTTTCCCTTAAGTATAAATACGTATATATAATATCTCCTAGTCATCCCGCACCATGCAGAAAATCACTATTAACACCAAAGAGACTGATGATTATTGACCGTAATGGGTATAAAAAAATAAATAAGCAGTTAAACTTGTTGTATATATGGTAACACAATATAGACGTGCACATTTTTGGTATTATACTTTTCACTACACATGCACATCAGTGTTTATTGTTATACTCTGTTAATAACTATGTTCTAATATGCTAATTAGTCTGGACCTCTGTGTGTTATCCATTCCAGAAAATTGCATTTGTTTTTCCCAACTAATCAAAATAAAACCATACATTAAGTCTCAGACTTTTCTACCCTACTATAGGCTAAAGCAGGCAGATTTATGTAGTGCTGTGCCCCTGCAGCTATAGGGTTACTGCCCATACTTTAGGTAATGTAAAATTCCATTCTTTTTTTATTTGTGTACTTTTTAATGTCTCTACTTACAGTTGAGAAGTAATGATCCAATAGGTCTTCGTTAAGGGCCATTCCACTGTCATTTGTGGAATACTCATCCCTCATCATCCCAAGCTGTCCATTCATCCCCTGATCCATAGAAGCCATTTCCATCTGATTAAATAATTGACCTCCTCCGTTCATGATGGACATCCTGTAACCAGCACCTCCTGCAGCTCCAAAAGCAGCACTTCCCATGTTGGCCCCAAAGCCACCTTTTGAGCCCATGTTCATTCCAGTACCATCAATGTCATTCAGGAGTAAGGGCACATCCTGTCAAAGTTAGATGAAAATTGATGTGAATAGCAGATGTTACTTGAATGCTTTGCATCACAGCTGGATTTTAACCACTGCATTAAATCATACCATTACCAAACTAGAATTAATGGTAACAATTTATTTTGATATCCAATGTAAATGCTTCAAACTGTCAATGAACTGTCTATAGACTGTCAACATACTGTGAACATAGTGTCAGGTGACTGCTATAAAACAGCTACTCAACGAATACTAAAAAATGTCAACAGATAGAGATTCCGATGTTTAATAGATAATCTATAAATCCTTTTTTCTTTTTTTTTTCCTTTTTTTTTTGGATAGTCCAGTTAATAGCTTGTGATGTTTAGTAGATCATTTATAGACTATCAACTCATTGCGTCCTATCACAGATTCAAATTCATGTGAACTGAGGTGTTACTGAGGTGTAACATGTTGAAATGTAACCAAACATCATTTGGTTCCTTGTTGAGAATCAGTTTATAAGCTGGTTCATGGCAGACTATAGATGATTTGTAAAGTGTCTGCTTTGGACTATACAAATAAAGTGGTACCGGAACAACCAAATGAGCCTGAAGATTGAACGAGAGGCTGAGTTATCTCTCTTACCCTGTCTTCTCCCTGCCCTTCTGTATGGTAGGAAATCAGATGCTCTTTAGTGTCAAAAGGCATCTCAGTGAAGGCTCCGCTCATGCCGGCTGCTCCACACTGACACAACAGCAGTAGGAGTGGAATAACTGTGAAGACAGTTGGATTTATCACTCTATGCTAAAACATAGTGACCAAATACATAGTCCTTTGTCCTACAGAGTGCACCAATACAGAGACTGTGTGTTGATGCAGGCTTCTGTTACAGTCATTACTTTTTTGTAGCACTACAAGCAGGTCAAATACCTACTGGTTACCCTAGTCATAATAAATCAGCATTGCTTTGAAGCTATTTTGGTCCATGAAAATGCATCATTATAGTCTTGGATCTAAATATAAATGTCCATACTTTTCTTTGAGGATTTCCTTGAGAAAAAGGCAGAAAGTCTTTGGTGGGACACTATTAAGAATTATTTTTCAAACTTTATATGCTTGGTGTAACTCTCTAATTTAAAAACAGGCCAATCAGCACAGATGGAACAGACATGAAAGTATGCTCACGTAATAGCAAGAGGAGTCCCAGTAAAAGCAAACCAATTCCGGCACCGCCAAGTACCGAACTCTTCTTTCGAGCCACAATGGGGCCACATGTTTCTGATTTATCACATGTGCATACATCCACCGTTAGCACCTGCAGGTCTGGACATGCCACCTGCTGCTGGTCGCGAACTTCCAGAGTCACCTCATGAGGGCCTGGCCACAGTGTGTCTTGGGGCTTCAACATGGCTGTTGTATCTACAATAACATGATTAAATCAACATCACATCACATCACATTATATCATGTAAGGAGCAAATAATATTAGATAATGTCCACAGTCATTTGCCTCAATAGATCAATTATTTTGCATTAATATATGTTGCAATAAGAGACAACAACCTACATGCTAGCATGTGACAACCTACTTCTGTTATTCATTTCACCTAAATTCTAATCTCTGTAAGAAATAATGATCATCTTAGGCTTTTACGGTCATTTTTACCACTCTGAATGTCAGGGCAGATCACTAAAAATACATACCGTTTATATGCTCCAAACTCCATTTTCCATCTGTCCCTTCAGGGACGATGAGGAATGTGAAGGGACCTGCATTTGGAAAATCATCTTTGTCCTCGGCAGTGACATACAAAACTTCCTGAGTGGTGCACATAGGCTGTGTGCTATTGATCAGAACAGGGCAGTGGTCATTAGAGTCCTCCACCTGGATGGCGATAGTGCCTGTGGCCGTCTTAAAGGGCATGTCTAAAATGACAGATGGAAAGTATTTCGAATAGCACATTTTAATGCCCTTTTACAGTATAGGTGATTTTTTTTTCCAGATTTCTTTTGCCAGATACATAAATTGCTCCTGCTTTCATTTCTTGCCATCAGCTTTTGTAATGCACTTTAACAGTGCATGTAGGAACTATAGCTCCCCCTAGTGAAGTATTCCAGTAAAGCATGCATTTTTATTTATTTATTTATTTTATTTAAAACTGGAAATAAACAAAGTTTTCAAATATTCAAGATTCTGAACTATTTCTATGTCGCTATTTAAATGTAAGCAAATGAGTGATTTGGACCATGTTAACTGTTTTGTACAGGTAAGGTCCGATTTTTCACTGATCTAAAATGGATCATAAGACTTTGCACAAACTTGTGGAATCCATGCCAGCTCGAGTGCACACGGTCATTAAAGCAAAAAAGGGGACGAACCAAATACTAAGAAACTCTGAAATTCATGTAAATATTTCAAAGATTCTACTTTTCACTCAAGTTGTTGCTGATAATATCATTTGTAATGAAAACCTTTGTGTTAAATTGAAAAAGAATGCCAAACAGAAGAATTTTCACTAGTGGTTCAGTCTTTTGCACCCTGTATATGTTCTTTACTTTGTACTACTGGCTAATATTCAGTCATTCTTTCTAAAGCAATTAAAATATCAACAGTTTATGGTGTAAGATTGAAGATAATTAGGAACCTTGACTGATACAGAGGATTTCCGCCATGTAAGTCCCATTGACCAGATATGGAGACTCTCTATCTGGGAGTTTGTTCAGTTTGATTTCACCGGTTTTCTCGTCAATGGATAGCCAGTTGTCTCGGTCAGAGCCTTTAACATATCTGAGAGAAAAAAAAACAGAAATAAAGATCACATACAGAGATGGGTGAAAAATAAAGGAAAAACATGAATAAATTAGTGCAGAAACATATGAGTGCAGATATTCCCAGACAGATACTGCCATTAATTAAGCCTGTCATGTTTTGTATTGTTACCAATTTGTATGTCAGAATAGCTCAAAAAATGATTCTGTTAATGAAATATGTAGGGAAAAACTAATAACAGGGACTCACTTGACTCCTTGTGCAGGCAATCCTGTATCTGAATCAGTAGCAGGGTACACTGTGAGGACTTTTGTTATATCAACCATCTTGCCACTTTCAGAAATCGGAATTGCCTTCACTTTGGGAATGAAGCTTGGGCCTTCAGGCTGGTTCTTTACATTGACACGCATATTGTAGATTTTACCAGAACCTCCTCCTGGCCCGCCAGCAAACATTCCTGTAGCTCCTCCACCTCCTCCTCCCCCACCTCCTCCTCCTCCACCTCCTCCTCCACCTCCTCCTCCTCCTCCTCCCACCCCCACTCCCGTCACCCCATTAGACACAGTTCCTGGATAGTATGGAGCCACATTGTTCACGGTGATGCCGAGGTTCATGTCTTTTACTTCCTCATAATCTACAGCCTGAAAGCAAAGTACATTGGTTACTTCTTCTGCACAGTACAAGTACTCACAGCGAAAAAATGAACTCCATCATTCTTAATATCACAATCATATACTAAGGCAAAGTAACATTATAAGTGGCATATTTGTCCTAATTTATAATAATATAAGCCCAGTGATCAATAAAATTGGGGAAATAAAACATTGACTACCTTGACAAGCATCAGGACTCCCTCATTGGTCTTTGGATCTGTGACAATCTTGAAATGCCCACCGCCATTGCCTGACACAATTTTGTAGTCGGCCTGCCAGTTTTCAGTGTTTGGCTGGTCCAGATCAGTGGCTTTAAATCTCATCACCTCCACGTTTTCCGTGTTCTCCTCAATACTGGCATCATACTGTACAGAGGAGGAGAAACAAATAGGTATAAATGTCTCCCTGGCCTCACTGATCCACATCTATAGTGATATATTTCTGTGTCCTGTATATTACATATTCTAGAGAAACACTGTCTAATTTCATAACAATGGAATAAGTAGGAACACAGGGATTAAACAGGTGTTGCCTTACAGAGTCCTTCTCCAGTACTGGTGCATTATCATTGACGTCTAGGATCTGGACATTGAATGTTGATGTCTCTGATTTGCAACCTGGAGCCCCATTGAGGTCTGAGGCTCTGACAGTAAGTACATACTGGTCAACTGTCTGTAGAGAGATAGGTATTATAATTAAATGCTCATCATCATTGTCATAAGTTGTATGTTATAATAAAGAGAAACTGTATGGTGTTTTATATTGTGTTTACTGTGCTAAAATTCACAAGGAATAAGACAAAGATGTTCAAAACCAAAAATGATAGCCATTGATTTTACTGTATTGATTGTATCAGATTTGTTCTGGGTTTCTGTACAAAATTCCAGTCTTTACCAGTGTGTGGTGCCTCACCTCTCGGTCCAAGTTGTCATTGTCCACAATCACTTCTCCATTCTGATTGATTTTAAACATGTTTCCTGGAGGCTTCTGATCAACAATCTCATACAGGATTTTAGAGTTGTCATTCCCGGGTTCATCAGCATCAGTCGCTGTTATTTTCATTACAGTCGTACCTAAACATTTCATTAGCAAGGTTAACACTGGTATCTATCACCGTCATTCTCATCTCATCACACCCTTGTATTTCACACCTACTAAGGTGCTGATTTCAAACTGTTATAAAAGGGTAGTCTTTTAGTGTTACAGACTTGCCTATAGGGCTGAGCTCATGCACAGATCCTTTGCTGATGGGCAAGAAGACGGGTGCATTGTCATTCTGATCTTTCACCTTTATTCTCAGCTGAATATCATTCTCTGCCACTGAGCCATCAGGGTACAGAGCAACTCCAGAGAGCTGTGAAGCCCATCATCATCAGAAAGGTATCATTATTGCCATCATCATCCTGTTTACAGTTTATATCAGTGCTCAGTGATTCGTAACTTACATTGTACTGGGCAATCTTCTCCCGGTCCAGGATCCCAGTTACTTTAACATTTCCAGTGGAAGGCTCCACAACGAACAAGTGATAGGGTGGCTGGTCTGCACCAACGCCCTTTAAGGAATATCTTATTGGGCCCTTACTTGGATCTTCCTTGTCTGAACGAATCTAAAAAACAATCATAACAAAATGATTGTCAATGATTAAGTAAATATTAGGTTTGTAATAAACTGGCAAAATGTGTTTTCTTTTTCAAAAGTCAAAGAGTAGAAAACTAAAATTAATTAATTAGAATTAATAAGAGAATTCTCACCCTAGCAATAAAGTTCTGTTTAGTGTAGTCTACATTCTCCTCCAAAATTTGTGGTGGGACGATCCACTCTCTCCTGTGCCTTTGGAGGGGTACAGGATGGTCTGCTTTGGCTTCAGCTTCAAATACACACTAGAGGAAAAGACAGAGAGGCATTCGCAATGTAGCTCATTTTTTCATTATAGCAGATTTGTATGGTTGGCTTAAGCCTTTATTTATAGTTAGGTTAGTGTCAGTCTTCTCTGTTCATACAGCAGCAAGATTGCTTTTCCTACATCAGTATGACTTCAAGTCAACTGCTGTAAGAGCTGTGGACTTTCACTTATATTGTGCTGAAAATGTAGATTTTGTTTCAAGTGCATGAACTGACATTCTGTGTTTTTGGTTGCCACAACACAGAAGACATAAAATGGCGGACAAATCCAGAACTGCTACAATCCTGTGTGAACAAGCGTCTGCTTGACTGGATATTTGTTTGTCACAACAGTGTGTTTGTCTCATCCAAATGTCTCTCACAGCAAATACCACCACACAGTACAGCCAGACTAGTGCTTAGAGCCCTATTCAGAAACTGCTAAACCTGATGAAACACCAGCACGGCACAAAATGAGCTCCAAGTTTCTAAAGCACAGCAGGATACGTGTTAACAGTCCATATTTTATCTGCTACGTTGACATTAAAAAGCTGTGGTTGTTGTATTTCCAAACAAGGCCTATCAGTTACAGAAGATTCTAATTTAAAACTGAAAACTGGAAATAAACAGAAGGTTTTTAGAATTTTGAAAATTCTTAAACCAAAAAGGTAAATGTGCAAAATCTTGACTTTTCAGTTTTCAAGATTGTGCACAATTTCTAGGCCATTGTTTATATTTAAGCAAGTTTAAGCTATTTACAGTGTTAACTCCTTTATACAAAAAGGTCAGGTTTTCTGTAAATCGTATCATTTCCACTGAAGCACGTGCTCAGACAACATTCTGACGGTGTCATGTTAGTGCTGATAACAGCGCTGACCTACAATACCCATCAACCACAGCATGTCTCCTGATTACTGATTACACACACCTGGACTCTAAACATTACCAATACATATATAAGCACATTCACAGCACAAGGACTTGTGAAGTATTCGTTCAGCTCTGTTTACTACTTCTGGTTTTGACCCATGTTTGTTCTCTCGTGTTGTGATCCTTTCTTGTTTGTACATTACCTGAACTCATGCCTGTTTCTTGACTCTGACCTTTGTTTTACAATTTGGATTTGTTGGTACCTACCAGTAGCTTTTAGTATAAGCATTCCCCAGAACTGTTGCCGTCTCTGCTGCCTGACTGTTGGATTTGATCTAAAATGAATCATGAGGTTTTGCACAAATTTGTGGAGTCCATGCCAGCACACTGAGTGCACACTATCATTAAAGCAAACTCTGAAATTCACGTAAAGGTTTTTAAGATTCTACTTTTCACTTAAGTTGTTGCTGATAATATAAATTGTAATGAACACTTAAACTTGTGTTAAATTCAAAAAGAATGCCAAATAGAAACATTTTCACTAGTGGTCTCAGTCTTTCTGGACCCCACTCTATTAATATTAAAGTTATTGCAAGATAGACCTATTTAATATTTGGTGTAATGCTTAAATGTCAGTGGCTAATTAGGCAAAACCTACAGTAATACATAATGTTAAAGGCTTTAATTATGCTTTTTTTGGGAGAGGTCAAACTTGAACATCTAGGATAACATTAGGAAATTCATGGTTACATAAGGGGGATTGACTGTATCTCTAAATATTCCACCTAAAATTAACAAGTACATCGCTTCCTTTGACCAAAATAGACATTCATTCTATGTCTATAGCTCTATCATGAATTAGACTAGTTTCACTCAGTGAACTAACTTTCTAACTTCTGTGATAAAATTCTTGCTTCCAAACGGCAATTAAATTAATGCAGGATGAATGAGTTTCTGTCCGTTTTTTTGTCTGCAAACAAGAATTACTGCATCAATCACACTCATATAAGTTGGCTCATGTTTATTTATTTGGCAGCAACCTTTAAAAAAATTACTGAATTTACAGAAGAAAATTCTGGCCAATTCTGTTCATTTATTTCTAGAAAATGAAATGTTTCATAATATTATGCCTTAAGTTAAAGCATCTGCAAGAGACCCCTGGCTGCAAAATCAATGACAGGGTTAAAATGATCAGCCTAGCACACAGTCATCTAAAAACACTACGTAATTTGGTCTGTGTGGAGAAGGGAGAAAAACAGTTGTAAATTTTTTTTAATATGAAATGAGTCATGCGGATTAGTAGAAACTTGCACTGATTTAGACATATGCAACAGAGAAACAGAGAGAGAGAGAGAGAGAGAGAGAGAGAGAGAGAGAGAGAGAGAGAGAGAGAAAGAAAGGAGTTGTCACCCCATTGCTGTCAATCCTGTGGTCCAAACAGTATTGTGCTTTCCCTACTCAAACACATTGCCTTTGGAGAACAGACCAATTATTATATATCAATTATCAATTATATAGATCCTAATGAATCCTTAGGAATATTGCAAATATATTGAAAAGTATAAATTAAACAGCAATATGGGGTTCACTGAGTGTGTAGGCTGATACCACAAAAACGAATTTAGCCTAAGTCTAAACAGGATCAGAACATTTTGTGATGGCAAAATGACAAGTGAGAGAATGTGGGACTCTTTTCCCCAATCCAGTCCACTTAAAATAAAGACAGATTAAAATATATATTTTATGTTGGCTTGTTCCTATGAGACAAAAGGAACAAACGTCTATCTGTAACCACAAAGAATGACATGCTAATGTGACCTAATCACTTGTGGGCACACTGGAAGAACCGCCTGAACTGGGGCAACAGTAGGCAGAAAAACAGTTCTGGTGAATGTAACAAACAGACAGTAAAGTAATGTTAAGACTAGTGGGTCAGTGTAGTTATGGGAATTTTCGCTCATTTCGGTGAGCCACAGTACTTGGTTCAGCTCACCAAATTCAAATTTTTTTAATTGGTCTTTGCATATTAATTGTGAATCTCCTTGTGATTATAAAAAATACTATTATACTTTGCATTGCCTTTGTTATTTTAAATAAATGTGAAAGGTGCTGCATATTTGCTTTGATTACTAACAGACGTAAGGCAATAATTTTATTGTGTTGCGGTGTCTAAGCTACATCCAATAAAGTAGATGCTGAAAAAGGATTCCTGTCCTATTCTGATATTCACCTACTCAATACAATACACTACATATTATAACAACCCTGCTGAAAAAAAAATAGAAACCCTCAGAGAATTTGTAATGGTTTTAATGGTTATAATGGGAATTGTATTGGTTTTAATGGAAACTGTAAGGGTCCCTGTGGGCATCCACTGGTAATGTGTTGCCTTCTGTTGGTGGCATGTTATGTCTAGTGGAAAACATTAAGGGCCAATAATGGTTTTAATGGTTAGCTGATGGTTTGTAATGGTATTTGTAGTGGAAACCATTAGAAGTTCTCTGATATTTTTTTCGGTGATAAAATTCACTTTTCAGTTACATTTGTACCGTATGCCATTAATAATAGTACTGAATAATAATAATATTCATTTTCGGTGAGTTTGTCACATGATTTATTCGTCATGTCTTCAGAAATATAGCGAGTCGGCTCGCGACGTTCACCTGTGAGTCAAAGAGCCGAATCAAAGAGCCGACTCTAAGAGTCGACTCGTTCTCGATCAATACTTACATGTTAATTCGGTTAAAGAATAATATGATGGTTGTTTTAATACGAGAAAGGCAATATTGGAAACATTTCTAGACGTGCCTAGGCTATACATATACAAAGACTACAGTATAAAGAGATACAAGAGAGTACAAGAGAGTACAAGAGAGTATAAACTTACCCATATAACAACACAAACCAGGAAGAGAAGTGGCGCTGAACGCCATAAGCGGGCCATTTCCTGAGCGCGAGCTCGCTGCCAGTCGCGCACTCAGTGTAGAAAACGCAGTTGTTTGGATCTGGATGGATCTGGATTCACCGCAGGTGCTGCGCGATTACAGGAGACAGAAGGGAGTCAGCACTTTCAAAGCCAGCACACACCCTCACCCTTAGAGGAGGATCTAAACGAGAGAGAAAGGTGTGTGTGTGTGTGTGTCTCTCTCTCTCTCTCTCTCTCTCTCTCTCTGTTGTGTGTGTGTGTGTGTGTGTGTGTGTGCGCGCGAGCGGCAGAGTGTGCATCCACGTCACAAGTCATAAACAATGCCTTTTGCATTACTTAGCATTAAAGCCATTTCATGCAAAAGTTTATGATATGTTATTTACTGAAAAAGCCAAGGATATATAGCTGTGTATTAAATCATAGGTCCATTCATTTCAGCTTCTCTTGGTTGTGCTCACAATGGCAATAACAGGCTGGGAAGGTCTGATACAACAGATACAAGTTCCTCTTAGGGGATCCCCAGATGTTCCCAAGCCAACTGTGAATAATCTATGAGATACAGTATGATTGTCCACTGGTAAAAAAAAAAAAAAAAAGCAAGAAACCTGTCGCCTTTCCCTTTTACACCTTTATTTTACACCTTTCCCTACCCTTCACCTCGCACCACAAGCTTCCTCTGTTGCTAATTCACAATGAACCTGACTGGGTTATGCACTAGGTGCTTGTCTGTGGACACCAACCCCAGTCCTCCTGGCTCTAGTGGGTTCTGTTAACCCTAATCCAGGCAGAGTATGCTTACTGTGTTTTGTACATTTGATGTGGGTTTTGAGGATGCTCCTTGTCAACCTCACTCACTCATTTTCAGTAACCACTTTTATCCTGGTCATGGTGAATCCGGAGACCATCCCGGGATCACTGGGTGTGAGGGGGGAATATACCCAGGATGAGATAACAGGCAACCATTCACACAGACATTCATACACCTCAGTGCAAACAGCATGTTTTTGTCTTACCTCTCCCCTAAAATCAGTTTATCAAAAGTGGCACTACTGGGTACAAGATCGCGGTGACATTGTCCTGAGAATCTGAAATATACCAGTTCCTTCACATCAACAAGTCTCAATCCAGGAAGGGATGTTTTTACTTTATATGAAAATTTTTTATGTGGGTGGTAATCGGTCACAGTTTATGTTAAGAATGTTACATAATACAGATCCAACTATATTAGCTACATATGACATTAAAGTGATATATGTCTATAATTGATATTGTTGAATTCTCAGATCGGATTGGTAAGAGGTTTGCTGATTAATTTTCTATAACAGCGCACAATGTTATAATTTTTTACTTACAATAATATCATTCTCCCTAAGGATAGTAGTTGTGTGTAGTTATAGGTTTTCTATAATTATCTTTGCATTAATTGTTTGTTTGTGCAGCAAATTCAAATATTAAGTATTTCCCACAGGTCTGAATTGTGGTCTTAGGCATAGCCTCCAGTTTGTGTCATAAAACTATCCAAGCAGTAGACTCGTATAGGTGGAACTAATATGTTCATGGCATGGGTATTTGATATGATGTGCAACCGCAGATCACCGTAGCCTATCTATAAGTTTTCATTCTTGTAATGTTAATTCCTTCCCACCTGAGCTTGTGTTGTAACACTCGATTAACTTTGCAATAGACAAACAATTGGTAAACAAACGGGGAATCAGGCTGCACAGCCACAAATCTGTAAGAAAGAAACCATGCATGAGCTCTCTTAAGATCTCCCAATACTCTATTCACGAACCCCTAGGATAAGGAATGATAATTAAAAAGGTATGTCATACAGCAAACTAAGAACTGATCTCATGCATTTCAAGGAGGCTTGGTTTGGAGGGGTGTTGGTTTTGCACCTGGCCAGACGTTGTGAACCCACCCGCAGACACACATATGCAAAAATATTAACCTAGGAATGTCAGGCAAGAAGGAGAGCATGTATTAGAACAGTAGTAGCAATACCTGGTCATACATTTTGTACTGTATAAAAACAGCCACATGCACACGAACAGTCAGAGTTTCCTTTTGTTTACTGTTTCATTTTCGTTTAAGGTCGTCGGGGGATTTTTTAAAAATATCCTCATATGAACTCTACTTTCAGAGGAGCTTGCTTCGTACCATCT
This sequence comes from Pangasius macronema, assembly GCA_037577455.1. NCBI lineage: Eukaryota > Metazoa > Chordata > Actinopteri > Siluriformes > Pangasiidae > Pangasius > Pangasius macronema. Next base: position 4,983,121 of record CM074963.1, read on the forward strand.
TTTACACTATAAGCAAGAACATACAGTACCTCATCATTTTACAATGCATGTAATGATTACATTACATAAGTATACACTCTATATTGGTGATTTGCTAGCTTTGTTTCCTTTGCATGTGCTTTGTCTCCTGTAGTGAACTGTCTACAGTTTTGAAAAACAAAAAATGTCCACAGTTTTATGAGTGACTACATTTTGAACTTTATGGTACCTCAGTTTTGTGCGGCACGTGTATGGAGTTTTTATTTTAGAGCTTGTCAGGTAATCTCAGGACAAAACCACCCACAGGCAATGCATACTATCCTAAGCATACACACACACACACACACACACACACACACACACACACACACACACACACACACACTCTCTCTCTCTCTCTCTCTNCACACACACACTCACTCTCTCTCTCTCTCTCTCTCTCTCTCTCTCTCTCTCTCTCTCTCTCTCTCTCTCTCTCTCTCGCACGCTCTTTCTCCCACACTCACACAGATTAATGCTTTTTGATGTTATACTTTAAAAATGCATCACTGTTTAACTCACTTATGAGGACCAGAGCAATCTTAAACAGTTTCAGTGTTCACACAGATACTCAACAATCTGTGATCATTAAAAAGTTCTATTATAGTAGTATTGTAATGACACATTCTTATGCCAAAAATGTATCAAACCTAAATTAATATTTATGACTGTATATTGTGAAAAGACATAGGGTGTGTGTTGTATGTGTGTGTGAGAGAGAGAGAGATTCTGACAAAGAAATTATTCGAGTGTGTGAGAGAGAAAGGGTGTGACTCTGGGCGTGCCCTGGTGCATTTAGGTGGTGTTTGCTTGCTGGAGGGGCTTGGCTGGGACGGAAGAAAAGGGGAACAGATACAGGAAAGAAAAGTTTGAAAGACAGGAACGAGGCTCCTACTTTACCTACTCTGCCTTTAGGCGTGCTGAGACAGACGATTTTTACTTTCTTCATTCCCTTCCTCCCTTCTCTCTCCCTTTCTATTTTCCTCTATTGCACAAACACACATATTATTTGCCTCCCTCTCTCAGTCCTTGTGTACTTGTTTCACCCTGCCCAGCGTAGACATTAGAATACAAAAGATCTTGTTCAAAAAGTATTTTATGAGGACTGAACCTCAGCAGCTAAGGGACGACAAACTGAACAAGAGCTGCATGTTAACTAGGGCTGATCTTCCATAAATCAGTTCCTAAGAGTTAACTTCTGGACAGGGAAAAGAAAGATAGTTAGAGAAGAGAAAACAAAGCAGACAAAGGCACATGGAGAAAACCAGTCCGTCAGGAAACTCCCTTGTTCGAGCGGTAAACAGCCACAAACACGGTCTGGCCTGCCGTTGCTGTCAGCTTACAGACATGCCTTTTACCCGTTCAGAATGTTGCAATGACTCACAGATTATGGCTGGGAAGAATAGAAGTATTCTTGGAGGGAGGGTGTGGCAGGTGACTTGACTCAACTGGGTGTGTTTTCAAGGGTGTTGCTATAATGCATACTGGTGTCCCATGCCAATTACTGTGTGAATTCACATTTTCATGGTTACTGCACACTACTACAGAGGTGAATCATGTTTTCATGTATTATAGACCAAACTTAAAATAGTTCAGATTTGCACTCACGCAGACAGGTCTCCAAAATGAACATGGAATACAGTCCGCTAACTCTAGAGATAGATAACTTGTCTGAACAAGACCCTATGTTGCGTTTAAAATTGGCAATGCTGGGCTTTTGGTGTTATCATTTGAGGTTTAGGACTTAATCATTTGTTTGCTTAGTGTTTAATTATAACATATAAAATATAGTGAACCGTTGGAACCAAGACAAAACCTTCCAATAACTTTTCTAGTTCATTCTTCTGGGCACAGATACACCCAATCTGTGTCACCTTAATGCCAGTTGCTTTGCCCTAGTGAGTATAGCTTTAAATCTGTCTGCACATAATCACTTACTGTCTGGGCGGCATACAGTCAGCCATACAAGTCAAGTCAAGTCAAGCAGATCTAGGAGGGTTTTTTTTTTTTTTTTTAATATCTTTCCATCTGTGGTACATCATGTAATTTTCCTAAGGCAACATTACAGGTGAATGACAAAGACTGGCAAAACACACTGCAAAGACGGTTGCAAAGACAGTAAGACAGACAGTGGAGCTAGCTAGCTAAACAAACAAATAAATAAATACACACTATTTTACAATACGCCAGACAAAGTACTACATAATGCATACAATGTGTATAACACTATTTGTAAATTAGCCATAAATGGCAGCATATAAATGCACAAAAGTTGACGTTTAAAAATATCAGTTTATATCAGAGCTGTTTAGGTGTTGTCTTGAAAAAACCTAAATAATGTATTGGCTTTGACGTATCTATGTGTTGGTTTATGTGTCTCTTTAGTAACGCCCACACTGGAACACTGTCTTTTGACTCTTTCTTCCCCTCTGCAATTGGTCTCTCACTCTTGCTTTCTAGTTCTAGGTAATTTAAGGTCAGGCAAATATTATAGTAGGTAGTAAATGCTAGAAGCAGGTCAGAACTGCGATCTAACTGGTGAGAGAGTCGGTGTGGGATTTGGGAATGTATGGTATTACAATGGACCATTTCGTAATTGGTAAACGTAACAAGAAAAAGCACTTTGAAAACAAAATGTGAACATTCAACCAGTTAAAGCCAGTTATTTGTCAGTTATTGGTAAGTTATTTGTCATGTAGCCGACGGTTCTGACTACAGACTTTTTTGTTTGTTTGTTTTTTTATACATTTGAGAAGACTGAAGATTGAAGACAATATTACATTTGAAGGACTGAAGGATGTCTTTAAATGTATTGTATGTCACTAAACAATGTTATAAAAAATAGTAAAGCACAAACTCTTATTTTTAGCGACACAGATCCTCTTTCTTTTTCACTTCTTTCTCATTTCCTCTGTATGTGTGTGTCTGTGTGTGCGTGCATGCGCACTTTAACAGCACCATTCAACACAAAACAAACCCAGCTCTCCATAGCAACAGCGGGGAGTGAAACTTGAACAGGGAGATAAGGAATTGAGAGAGAGGGAAACAATATGAGAGAGAGAGAGAGAGAGAGAGAGAGAGAGAGAGAGAGAGACAGAGTGAGAAACAGAGAGCGAGAGACAGAGACACAGAGAGAAAGAAAATTTGCTGAATGTGTATGTTATGCCCTCTGAATCCAAATAGAAAATGCTATAAAAGATAAAATATTAAAAAATGTAGCACAAGTTAAATCAATGGATATCATTCACTGACAGTCCTGCTGCATGTTTCTTGTTTCTGAAAGCTCAAATGTGTTTGAAGGCTTGCATTTTGTACCTACTTTAGTGCTTCATTCAAATGGCTCATAGATTTAAAATGTATAACTAATCTATTAAAGTTCCTTACATGGGTTCTATATGTTTCCTATATGTTTCCTTACATGGGTTCATGTGAAACTTTTCATTGAGGTTATTCATAAAGCACAATATAAATACAGCAGAAGATGCCCAACATGCTGCACAGTGAGATTAAATTCAATCAAAAAATAAAAGGCCACAGTGTACTATAAAGGAGCGATACCATAAAAGCTTGTAAAATGATACAAAAGCCATACTAAAAAAAAAAAAAAAAATGACACAAGGAAAATAAAACTAATCTATAAATGTCAATAAAAAATTGGGAATGGTGTTGGAGAATAATGTGTTGTAAGAAAACTAAAGCATTCAAGTTGAACAGTAAAGTGAAATGTATAAATAAAAGGTATACCAATGATACATCTCTTTACTGGATATACAGTTTGTCCCAAAAGGCTCCATACACAGGGGAAATTAACACGTTTTAGCAAGATGTCTTCCAAAATTTTTCATACTTAGTTTATATCATATAGTTTTTTAAGATGGCCTTTAAGAATACCTGTGACAAAAGAAGAAGGAATTGAAATCATTGTCGTGGCTGGATCTGGAAGCTGTCGCAAAGTTGCGATGGACTTTATGGAAACATAGCAAGCATACAATACACGACACTGCTGCCAAACCTATTAACAAATTCAAAAAGACTGGTAGTGTTTTGGACCAACTGAGAAGTGGACGTCCACGAACATCCACTGACAAAGTCACAACTGACGTGGTGCTGGCAAACATAGTCCCCTATGTATGGAGGCTTTTGGGACACCCTGTATTTTCCTTTGTCTTGAAATTATTTGTTTAATGGATGCAATGTAAATAGAAAGACTTTGTTTCACTAGACTTTCCCCCATATATATATTTTAAAATTTGTAATCCATGTTCTGAATGAGTACTATGTTCATGCTCACCTTAAATAACATGAATGAAAAAAAAGAATAAAACCAGTGGTCCAGGTGCATTTTTTTTAATCACAGTTGTGATCCGACAGAAACCGTCAGTGTCTCACAGGGTGACACTGAAAGTGTGAGTCAGAGATGATGCTCATCTAGTGTTTATCTAGTGTTTATCTAGTGTTTGTGAATGTGAGAGTATTGTCATTTTCATTTCAGATGATGTGTTGTTTGTCACAAACCTGTAGGGTTCTTGTCTTTGATCACACCTGTTCCTGCTCTTTCCCTCTGACACACACAAACACACACACACACACACACACACACACACACACACACACACACACACACGTAGAGCCACAGATCACTGACGGCATGTTGCCACACCCAAAGCAACATATTGCGCAAAAGTATGTATTTGACATGTGTTGACATCTTATTTGTTACATAGAGGAAGTCCAAAAAGTCAGGATCCAACAGAAAAATGTTGAGCAAATATGTTGTTCTGAATGCTGAGCAAAATCCACAAAATCATGACAGAGTGGCTGAGAAAATGCGTAGAGCGTAAGGGCAAACATGTAGCGAATATGTTGTAAATAATAAATACAAAATTAAGTGTGTGTCGTTTTACTCTGCTGACTTTTTTTACTGTTATAGTCGGACATTTTAGATTTACACTAATATAATCACATTTTACATAATTATGGCTTGATTTATGTACCCTAATACACAACATAAACAGCTTAAAAGCAGCACAGTAAGAAATAATAAAATAATGCTCGTCGGGGATTAATTAAATACCTCTGTTCACCACAAAAGGTTTTAAAATTCAGCCCACACATCAGGGCACTGATTAAACTTAGATCTTGCACTGGGTAGAATAATTCTGACATCTTAACTGATCAGAGTTTTTTTTGTTGTTGTTGAGAAATCTAAATTTTTAACAGTCCTACATACGAGTGAAATTTGAGACCACTTATCTCAGCACTTTTGACCAAGAGAACCAGTTTATCTGCAGGCCCTCGTTCTAGCCTCTTCTATTTCAGGCTGACCAAGAGAGGTGGGAGACTAAAGTGCACACTACATCTGAATCAGTTTTGACTTTGTGCCCAGTCCACTCATACAACACAATGAGCAGGAGAGAGGGATAGAAAGGGGCATTAATCAATTCGGTGATGCGAGCCACCACAGTTACCTGAGCTCAGAAAGGGGGCTGTGAGAGAGAATGTGTAAACAGAGAGTGTGTTGAGGTCTTGGGTCTAGAGTTACCAGCACACAAAAAAATGCTTGAACTGTAGAAAACCACAGAGTGTAAAACCCTATTATTAAATGACTCATTTACAACAGCACTATTAACCTTCTGTGGCTTATATGGCAAATCTGTGTGGTTTATAAGGAGCAATGCAACAAGTTATTTTTATTTAGTAATAAATCATATCTAATATTTGCACTTACATTAGAGAAGAGAGATCATCACTAAAAAGAACATAACAGTGTGACCATACTGTATTGTGCAATAGTTCCTCTCACTTTTACACACACACACACACACACACACACACACACACACACACACACACACACACACACACACACACTGTCTCCTAGCGATTCAGGCACCAACCAGGATTAACGCAATAGTAATCAAAGGACATACTGCATTTGGGTGTAACAAGGTGTATCTGAAGCCTAGCTAGACACACCCAGACCTGTATTTCACTGTCATTTGGTGTCCTTGGTTCATTTAATGCATTATGCTGTGCTTAACTAAGTCATTTTATTGCAATATATAATGCATATAATGCATATAATGGGTTTAATATTCAATAAGTAATCATCAGTATCATGTTACAGTACTTAGTAGGTAAACATACAGGAGAAATAAGAAAAAAACTCATCCATGTACAGTACTGTGCAAAGGTCTTAGGCACCCTATTTTTTTTAGTACAAACTTTGCTCTAGATTTTTATTTTATGACTTCTACATTACTGATTCAGGAAACTAAACATTTTAGAATTTTAGAACATTTTTGAACATTAGTTTTCCAGCACAAAATTAAAGTCTCCAGAAGAACTGTGGCTGGTTCTGCAAGATACTCAGTAAAACTTAGAGTAAATCTTACTTAATTAAAACTTAAATTGCACAAATTGTAGCTGAGACAGCTATTTTTTTTAAAGCGAAGGATCATCACACCAAATATTGACTTTGTTTCATTTATTACTGTTTACTGCTCTTTATAGTACTTTTTTTAAATGTAGAAACATTTAGTTTAATTATTTTTGAAGGCATCTCTGCTCTACAGCATTTCTTTGCATGTTGCTGTGACTTTTGCACAGTACTGTATATAATCAGCAAGTTGTGGATAGTAATTTAATTAATCCTGATTAGCAGGAGATGATGAATTTTGTATTTTTCTACACTACTTTCAGCTCATTGTCCTTCGCACACTTTAACCAGGCATGCGGGAGCTCTGGATAGGGGTGTGTTACTCACAGTGACATACCAAATTCCACAGCTTCACTGTCAGGCTCCATTCCAGCGCAGTAACCAAACGTGATACTGCGTCAAATGCCCCCGATATTTCAACACCCTCTGCTCTGGCAAACAGTGATATGTGATACTTATTTTCATAAACTATTTTAGCAATAATGCTTGCATCACCTCTCTCCTTCCTCTTGTCAAGGATGCTAGAGACATCCTACCAGTACACCAGGCCTCTGTTCAGCACTTCATGCACAATGTCTTATGTAAATCTAATGTAAATCTGGATCTTTAATTTAAGCACTGGTGATCCTTCTTTTCCTGGAATGGAAGGGGAAGATGAAAAAAATTAATAAACTGCTAATGTCAGTAAATGAACTCTGTCAAAAGTCCAATTAAAATGTTCATCAAATGGTCATGAAAAATAGCTTATTTTGGTGATGATTATGTTTATGATGACGCTGTGTCTAACAATGTGCAAGGTCAGTTCTCATTACATGCAGATAGAAATCTGCTATGATTTACTTATATCAGAAAATCTGGACACTCCCTGTTTTTTTTTTTTTTTAACGCCACTATGACTTCACTATGATGAACACAGCATTCATCGTCATTCATCCCTTCATAGATTTTGATTAGATTCCTATCACTTGCTGAAATGCATGCCCAGACCAAGACAGAACCACAGACATGCAGGCACATAGCCTTATACCTCTTGGAAAAAAAAAAAAAAAACCAAACAAACTTAGATACACTAAATGGCCAAAAGTAGACACCTGACCATTACACCTATATATGCTTTTTGAACATTCCATTCCAGATGCAGTTATAATAATCTCCACTCTTCTTCTCTTTTCAGCCACTACAGCAGATATCTTCAATCTTACTCACATTGGGCCAGTGTGGCAGCAGGCTTTCATTCCAACCAAGCAGAAGCCACTCCTTGTGTGTCTTATTTAATAAGTTCAACTTAGTCTCCCATGAACTATCAAGCCTGCAGCCACACCAGCCATTTGCTGATAAGATTAAAGACCCCTGCACTAGAGCATTAGTGAGGTCAGATACAGATGCCGGGCGACAAGGCTTGGCACGTAATCAGCATTCCAGTTCATCCCAAAGGTGTTCGGAGGGGTTGAGGTCAGGGCTCTGTGCAGGACACTCGAGTTCTTCTACTCTTTGGACCTCACTTTGTGCACAGGGGAATTGTCATGCTGGAACAAGTTCAGGCCTCTTAGTTCCAGTGAAGGAAAATTGTATGGTGGTGCATTGCTGCCACATATATATATAATTTTTTCCACTCAATTAAGTTGTAATAATGAGATATTATGTCATTAAAATTATATGTTTTCTCTTAATAATAACATGCTGAAAAAAACAACATATCTTCCCCATAAAAACGAGATATTATGTGGTTAAAATGATAGGGGTTATTTTCTTTATTATTTATTATTTCCTCGGTTTAAGCTACAAATACATTTTATTAGCATTAATTGTAATGTTACAAAGACATTCTGTACAATTTTCAACTTTGGGGCAACAGTTTGGGGAAGAACATATGGGAGAGGAGGTCAGGTGTTCACAAACTTTTGGCCGTGTGGTGTGTAAGACAGACATTTTGAAAGTGCACAGCCATCCCCAGTGTATTTTGCATGCAAAAGGTACCTAGCACGTGTGAGTCTACTTTATGAAGGTGCCAACGCCCTGTAACTAAAACACACGCACAGAAAGCGAGAGCCCAGCGGTGTACAGGCTGCTCCCAGTCTCCACGCCTCTTCCACTCCCAGAGAGAGGACATTTCACTTCGCCTCACTGCGCCATTCTTTTCCGGTCTACGGAAACTAGTCGGTGTTCAACATGTCCCGGCTCGGCGTTTTCTCTCATGTCCTGTTCGTTTTGGTAAGTTTACCTCAGAAAAGTATGGCGTTTTTTTCGCTAGGTGTAGAAAAGCCTTTGTAAAGTTAGTTACTGTTATGAAGGCGGTGAACTATGTGCTATATCCATTTACCTCGAAAACAAACAGAGTGAAGAGTATTCAAGTGTACTGTATCTTTAAGAGAAAGCTAAAACACACACACATATATTATATACATGTATAGAATGAGTGTATGGATCTATCTCTCTGTTTAGGAATGTGAATTCCTCACAGAGCTGATTTAACCCATTTAACCCATGGTGTTTTTTTTTTAGGTCTTCATCTGTGTACAAGCCAGTTAACCCGTTAAATCCACTACATGTGTTAATTCAAACGATTCTGATCTTTCAGAGCTTTGAGACATTTTAGGGATATGGGATAGGGAATGGTCTTATTAACAGTATCTTGGGAAAAAAATATATATATGCTGCTTTATCTCTATAACCTTATCTGGTCACTCCTTCTCGGGTTTAATAAATAACTAAGGGGAATGCCTCTATTGTCTCTTCAGGTCACATAATAAACCTGGCATGTTGTAGCTCAGGATGAAATATATGTCAAAGCGACAGCTTGAATTTTAGTGAACAGACATTACAGAGTGAGTATTGTCAGTGAAGGAAATGTATGAGATATTGAAACGCACACGGGCACCGTAAGCACTTTTCAGTGAGTTCTGGTCAGATAATTGGTGAGACGTTATGGTGAAAGTATTCTAAACATGCCTGCTGTGTTGCGTGCAGATGAAAATGGATCACGTCATGAAGGGGTACATCCTGTTTTACAGTAAACTGAAAACAAAACCTTTGAAATGCAAAAATTCTGTGGATATTAGTATATAAGCATGATTTTCCAGATTATATCTGGTTAGGTGTAATCCCAAAAGAAGCGGGCTCTACTGGTTTGTTGACATTTGAGATGGACCCCTCTGATACTGAGCACTGATTTTTGCAGTTGATGCTAACCAAAACTGGCATATTTTGTGCCATAAACAAGTGTTGCCATGACACAGATTACACGAATGAACACAGTACATAACTTCTCTTAAAGATGAGGCTGAGACAGAGTTGGCTTGGTTGCTAAGATGTCAGTATTGTATCAGGAATCAGATGATTTACAGAGCTGCAATAGTGGCATTAGATTGAAAAATGAAAAGAGGTGTGATCNGCTTTTAATGAAGCAAATATTGAGGGCTGATAGAATGCTCCAGAATATATTTAAAGAACATCACACAAGCATGAATGTACTGGATATCAGCACACTCTGATATCGCTTTTATACAATGGATAAACAAGATATTAATATCAAGCAACTGATGTATCAGAGACAGTATGGCCAACTATGTATTTAGTTTTGCTCCGTTTGTTAAAATAGTTCCCAAAGAAGCCACAGGTGGATTGAGCGTTGTGTGTTGCCGTGCAGTGCACAGACTGACTGACCGCTCGTAGTAAATGGAGTGATACAAACTGTGAAATGTCCCAGTGCTGTTATACTAAATATCAGTGCTCTTGGAATACCACTTGTCCAGTCAAATTAGTGGAATCTATCTATCTATCTATCTATCTATCTATCTAAAAAAATATTTCTTTACTGGAGTGAATGTCACATGGACAGTGCCACATAACTTTATTTCACTTCCAAAGCATTATATAACAACAGATTAGACATGAAACTAGAGGTATCATATAATACTTGACGATACACTTCATTCTTGAAGACATTTTCGCCATATCCAGCATGATTTCAGTGATCCTCCATATCTTGATTTCAGGGATATTCTTATTTAACCTGTCCAAAAATAAACTTTCCAACACTGTTATAAAAATCTATTAAAAAAAGTGATGGTATTATATATGCCCTAAAGAGATCCCCTGAAGCATCTCTGATTCTCATGTTCAGTTTATCAATTATTGTATNAGCCTCATAGCATAATTGCCCAAGTCATATTTGGTCAAACATGACTTAGGCAATTATGGTATGAGGCTAACAATATACAACTATTAGCTATTTTGTTATAGTAAATTATTATAAAATATTCCAGTTTGATCTTTCAGTACACAGCCTAAGTGTAAGGTTCGAGACTGATTCTCTTACCAGGATCAAAACATTTCTGTTTGGGAGGAGTATGAGTTGTTTTATTGCAGAATACAGAAGGGTATGCTTTTTGTATCAGTTATCCAGATGTCTTCCCATGAAAATTACCAATGCATATATTTGAGATAAACTGGAAACGTGTCATTTCCTCCAACTGTTAAGCCAAACAGCAGCTTGCAAACAGGGCCCACGCAATTGGTAATGTAACAATGATAATGTTGGGAAAGGCAAAAATCCTTTTCTTTTAAAAGCCTTTTCTTGTTGTGATTCAAAAATACAAACACCTACTCATCACATCTTTATTCAAATCACAGCATTAACTAAGGAATCAGAACCAGATATAATGAGAGAGACAAGTAATGAAAGTCACTCCTTTACATTAAAAACACTTTTGCTAATAGGTTTTTACACAGTATTGGCACAAGTGGTACATGCAGATTTAATTAGGGACAGATACACTGATAGCTGTAAATGGGAGACAGAATGTTCTGCTGGCAATTAAACGTTTTTGGATGCTGCACAGTTTGTGCTCCAGTTCATAGTGTGAATTGTGCTGGATACAAGTCGAGCTAAAGATGGATCTGAGCCATAAACCTTTCTTTCTTTTTTTTTTCCTCAGCTGATGTGTTATTGCGTGGAGTCATGTGTCCAGAAGCATATCCATGCACAGGTTCCTGAGATGCTGGAGCCTGGTTATGTTGTTACTCAAGGTACAGTATTTTCTGATTGCTTATCTAGTACATCACATTAAACATTAATCGGAAGAGCTGACCACACAATTTTTTTTTCATTCAGAAATTGCAGTGATGCTTTCTAGTTCTGTAAACTTCACCTTATCTTTTAAGAATTTCTCATTATAACTTTATGTTCTTTCCATAGTGAATTTGGATGGTTGTGGGGTCGGGCCTCTGAGTTTGACCTCCAGTGACCCAGATTTCACAATACAAATGGACGGCACCATCCAGGCTGTCCAATTAACCGTAGTTCCAGGGGATGGCAAGTCTTTCTGGATTACTGTCCAGGACCACCAGGGTCACAGGTGGTTTATGGATGTCAATCTTTCCTCCACTGGTCAGGTAATGTGCGGTATTACACAGTATGCTAATTAATCAAGATTTAATTAAACACCCACTTGCTGAAACAGATGGAATTTGGACAGAATAAATTTCTCTGTTGATTATGATTGTAGGTGTCCAATAGTGCAGTTCTCAAACGCTCCAAAAGAAGATGGAGTCCTCCGCCTTTCAGTCTCAAGGAGAATGACAAGGGTCCTTTCCCCAAGAATATGGAAATGGTAAAGTCCTCAGTTTTTCATTATCACCTCCCTACTGACTGTCTTGTATAAATAAGTCCCAAGCAGTGTGATTTGTGCATTTCTTTTCTCCTTATTCTGCTAGACACTCAAACTTCATTGCACCTTACCCTTTCTTCTGCCTTTTCTTTACCCAGCATCCCGTCATTTTCTGTTAGGTCACCTTTCTGACAGTGTACTGTCTTTGAATGTATTTCTCATGTTGTGTTTCTCTTTCTTGCTAGATTGCATCAGACACCTCAGTAAATTACTCACTTTATTACGTCATTAAGGGACCTGGTGTTACCCTTAACCCCGTGGGTCTTTTCTCAGTTGTCCCAAATACTGGCATGTTAAAAGTCCATGCCAGCGTTGACCGTGAGCAGTACCCTGAGATTGTAGTAAGTAAACCATATTTTTCTCCTATACGCTTCTTAACACAACAACAAAACAAGTCTGTAGTCAGATTTAAATGATTTATATAAATTAAATGCTCTATATTACACCATAATATTCAGAAGTGTCTTAGAATTTAAATGAGTTTAGGTGGGAGAATGAGAAGAAATCAAATAAAAGTACATAACCTATGACACTTGAGGAAAAGTCTGGTGTATGCTGAAGTCTCTTAGACACTGGTCTTCTCCCTCAGTTTACGGCCCATGCCTACAGCGTCTACACCAATAAAGAGACTGATGACCCTCTGCCAATCACTGTGATCATAGAGGATGAGAATGACAATCCTCCAGAGTTCTCTGGCCCTATGGTCTTTGCTGTGCAGGAGCAATGTTCATTCGGTAAGTAAGAGATAAAAATAGATACAAAATATGATCAGCTGGACCCTACTGTACACTACCACCAAAAAAAATCTGCATACTTTTATCTTTAAGTCATAAACAGAAGCTAAGCTTTCATTGCGCCGTTTAAGATCAGTGTATTCATCTCATAGACTAAGTTGAGTGGTGGCAAAGTTAAATAACAAAGGTTAATTGATAAAAAACATGCCCAAACAAAAATGGCACTCACCTGTTGTAATATCCAAATGTGTTTATGACCTGTAAAAGGTCACATGGAAAAAGAAGAAGTCTGTATGTTTCTAACTATCAAGGTCAAACGCAGTTTTCACTTTGAAAGAAACTGATCATTACTACAAACAAGAGTTCATGTCTTTAAGACACTAGGAGCCACTGTCAGCCAGTGTTCACCTTGACAGCTTTTCACACGAAGAGCTGGAGTAAAGAGATGCAATGCAAGACGAATTCACCAGCCGCCAAACTTTCATACTGATTCACTGGCAAAAATATTAACTAAGATTATGAAAATGAAAGCTGATATTTTATATGGTCTTCGGTTCCAGAATTCATTTTATTTTATGGTCCATGTTAAGGCACTGTTGTAGGTAGAGTGAATGCAACAGATAAGGACAAACCGAACACCCCTCACACCAAGATCAGGTTCACGCTGCAGAATGGCACCGACCTGTTCCGCATTGACCCCAGCACTGGAGTTATCACTGTCATCAACACATTGGACAGAGAGGTATTGCCTGCTTATAAATACACACACACACATGCACACTAATATATATATATATATATATATATATATATATATATATATATATATAGTGTGTGTGTGTGTGTGTGTATGTGTGTGTGTGTGTGTGTATGTGTATATATGTACAATTGTCCTTTTGTATGCATGGTTGTTGTGTTGTAGAGAGATGTGGGGTGACGTGGAGTGTAACATCTGCACAAGCATATGATTCCCATAGTAGAATAATCAAAACAATATTTATATAATACTAAAAATAAGGAGACTATGGTAAAAAAATATGCACAAGTTACATAAATATGCTACATATGAATTTAAAAGCTGCACATGAATTATGCACCAACATAACGAAGGCACCATGCAGATGAATATCTTGAAAATCACCCTAAATGTTTTGTCAGCTTTTAAACTGAGTAGCATTAGAACAACTTCAAGAGTAAAAAAATATTACCTGATGGATTATGAAATTATGGATGTGAAAAAGAAATCTCGGAACAGGACAAGGCAAAAAATAAATAAATCAAGGCAGGAAATATTTTACACAGAAAAAATGACAGTACTCTATGCAAAAGCGTTTCAATTGTATTGGAAAAAAACAATAAAAATTTGGACAGCACAGTACATGAAATTTTTTTTTAGGTCTGTGTGAATGACAGTATTTAAGTCACATTATAGGTAATTACAATTGTGTATTTTCCTTCAGACAGTAGAGAAGTACATTCTTGAAATAGAGATCAAAGACATGGATGGAGCACCTAATGGTCTTTCCAACACAGGGAGGGCTGTGGTGTCTCTGAATGATATCAACGATAACCCACCAACCTTTAATCAAACATTGGTAAGTCCAACTAGCATTTTTTTGCAGTCAGTCTTAGCTGTAAAGTCAGTTTTTCATGATAAAATGTACAACTGCATTAAAGACTTTTGAACCCAAAGGGCTGACATTCTACACTTCTCGTTTTTAATTTTCTGCTCAAAGTTCACTTAAAATATTTATGTAGTTTTGCCGTATCATATATTACACCTTTATGCCTTATTCTGAACTATCCTGCTATTTTCAGTAGCATTTATATATTAGATATTTTGCTTTAGGCCCTTAAGACTGAACAACCTCTGTTCAGATTGGCTATGCTATTCACAAGTGAAATAAGAAACACCATTCAAACTGTTTAGGCCTGTATGGAACCCAATGGCTCTTTCAACATGTGGGCTCTTACATTTAATCATAATGTATAGTTATTGTGTATTGTGTATCTGTGATTTTGAATTGACCATTAGCGTACAATATGCAACAGAACGGTCTACTTGCATGTAATTTAGGCATTTCCTCATTTAGGCATTTTCCTAGCTCAAACAAAGGGCTTCTCTAGAGCAAAGGTTAATCTATTGTTTAAGTGCCCTCAGCTCAGCCTTATATTTTAAACAAAAGCTCGCCAAAGACAAGGGCTTCAAACTCTCATCTGTGGTACGATGGCCAGCCTGGTTCGAGCTGTCAGAAAGGCTACATTAACCACTTTGTACAATTGTACCGAGCAGAAAAGCATCTCAGAATGCACAATACATCGAGTGCATAGCCTGGTCTGATGAATCTCGAATTCTGCTGAGGCACACAGATGGCAGGGTCAGAATTTGGTGCCAGCAGTCCAGGCTGGTGGAGGTGGTGTAATGGTGTGGGGAATGATTTCTTGGCACAGTTTGGGCCCATTAATACCAATCAGTCATCGCTTGAATGGCACAGCTTATTTGAGTATTGTTGGGTATTGTTGCTGACCATGTGCATAATTAACCACAATTAACCCATCTTCTAATGGCTACTTCCAGCATGATAAGGAATTATTCTGTAGAAGGGCTCCATCAAAGACAGAAATATCTATTCTTGGCTTATTCTTGAATCAGAAGAACGTCTGTTATGTCAGTCTGTTTTTCAAGACATTGTAGATTATGGTCTTGCACTGTGTTTGGTGGTGCTGTGCTGGACTGCACAGTGTCTGTAGAGGCTTGTGTTGCGGTTCTTTGTTGAGTGCTCTGCTGCTACAGGTAACATGTTTGCTGCATGCCATTACTGATTTGACCAGATGACTGAATATTGAACTCCTAAGGAAACTCTACATGGGCTCCTTCTTTAAGACGCAAAACTTGCGTTGCCTTTACATCTGATTCATGAACTGGTTTCGGAAGTGCATCCTCACAATACGCATTCATGGCATCAGATGATCCTGTGTTTTCATCCTTATTTCCACTCTCAGCATTTTTGAGGTAATTGATTTTAGCTGTGGTGGCACAAAAAAAGCTAATTGAATTTCTAGACTCCGCAGTTGTTCTTGCCTTTCCTCTAAGGCATGTTTTATCAGCATCCTTGGCTGATAAAGCTACTCTCTCTGCTTCAGCACAGGTTTGGGTGGAAGATGTTGATCCATTTGAGCGAATTCTTGATATACGTGATCTATTGGATCAGTGGCTGCATACTAATTTAACAACTGAGGCGTTGTCTTCATCCTGTGGATGAACAGTTTATCTGGCATCAGACGAGGAAACATACAAATTAGGGTTTTGTATTTTATTGATCCATTTAACAACATTAAAATGAAAGGCATCAGTCTGTCCAAAGCCATTCTTTCTTTCGTCCTCATTCAGTCTCATTAAACTTAATCATATTTGCTTTAACCTTGTCAACGTATTCATTATCAATCATTAAACCGTTTACAACATTCATACACCTGGTCAGGTGTGACATTTTCCTGTCTTGGGAGGAGCGCAACTGTGCTGCTACATTCATATCTTTTTCCGGCAATCCTGAAGACGTTTTAGAAACAAAATCCGTAATTCTGTGTCGTGTAATTCCCCCGTAGCGCGCAGATCCAAGTGAGAACGCGCTTCCGTGTCTTTTGTTTTGATTTGATCACCGTCCCTGTGCTTTTTTTTTTTTCGGACCTCAGGTGTGGCCCAACCTTGTCCTTTCCCCCTCTTTACCTACCGAGCAACACTACCAATTTAATACAAACTGAACCATGAAACATGTATCCTAAACACTGAAACAAATATTATGTGTGGCTCTTACAGTATTATTTACTGTGTTTGTGCAATAGTACAAAGGTAAGGTGACAGAGAATGCAGCAGACGTGCTGGTCCTCAGGATCCCTGTGAATGACAAGGACTTGAAGAACACCCCCAACTGGAAAGCAGTGTACGAAATCACCAAGGGAAATGAGAGCGGCAACTTCTTGATCAAAACTGATCCGGTCACAAATGAAGGGCTGCTTTATGTTGCAAAGGTAAGAGGACAGAAGGTAGGCTTGAATTATATTTCTGAAGGCAGAAGGTGGTCAGATATTGCTTTGACTTAGTCTTCTTCTTCTTCTTCTTCTTCTTCTTCTTCTTCTTCTTCTTCTCCTCTAAAACTGATCATGCAGACTAACCTGTAGGGTGTACAAACAATGAACTTGGTCGATAATCTTGGTTGAAAGGTAGTACTCTCTCCCACTACTCAGGCAGGTGAGATGAGCCTGATCAGCCTAATGGTGGCACTATAGCACAGAGTTGTCTTCTGATTCCTTTTGTAAATCTGGACTAATTTGCCATTCGGAACATTTAGTTCTGCTCACAGTGATTGTATGTAATATGCAAAACTTACTTTTTGCTAACTAATTTCAAAGATTTAAAAATTTTTTTTTTTGCAGTCTTCACAAAATTTGTGGCAAAATGCTCAGTGGACTTTTCAAATGTAAAAAATTATTAAAACATGCATGCTTACATTTGTAAAGAATATGGCCACCACGTCCCAGTACATCCTAGCATGCCAGAGCTTGGTTTAGGTAAACAGCTATAACTCATGATTGACTGGTTGCATGGGTGTCGTCTGGGGTGTGGTTGTCAAAGGGGACAGAACTATTTTCCAGGAACTGTAACTTGAATAGTGCTGGAGGTGTTGTTCTGCACCGGTGTAATAATATGTAAGTGGATTTCTAATTACAACGTGATTCTTTAAAAAACAAACAAACAAACAAAAACAAACAAACAAAACAAAAAAGTATCTTCCATCAGTCAATCATGTTTCAGTATGCACCTGAGAGTCAAACTGAGCTATCGTCACAAAACTTGAACAGCATGTTTATGTATGGTTTCTATGGTTCGATGCAAGTATTTTTGATATTTAGAAACCTTTCATAATTTTTGAAAGCATCTTCAGAATTTCTTTATATGTGACTGAGACTTTGATATAGTCTTCTATGTACTTGGCAGGTGCCCTTTTGAAGTCATTTTTTAACCCAGCTTTTAGACAGATTTAGCTGTAGTTTGTTTGCTTTTGACGTATTTACCTGAAGCTACAGTGTACTGTGGTGCAGTTACTTTTGTAAGGCTCGGTGTGTATTAATTATAGTAGGTTTACAGTGCAGGGACTGCAACTGGTGAGCAGGTAGTGAGAGAGACTGGCTAAGTGCTGCCCTGTCAGACATGTTTGTGTGTTTCTTAGGCTCAGCCACACCCTGCCTTCAGACCAGCAAGTGAATACATGTTGAGTTTCCTCAGAACTCATAACAAAATTGATATTTTTAATCTCCTTAGTGTATCCAAAGTATTAATAAAGCCATATAAAATCATCACATACATAGAACAACAAACAGCACATATTTTGTAGAAATCACAAATGAGATGTATAAAATACAGATAGCCTTTAGTGATATTTTTATTATACATGTTCTAGTATAAATTTCACAGTATAGTCTGTCCTAAATGTTACTTTTTCAACTCTTCTGTTCTCTGCTTTTCTCTCATAATCAGCCTCTAGACTATGAGAAAGAGCCGACAGTGAAACTGGAGGTGATGGCACGTAATGAGGCTCCTCTTGTAGGAAGCAGCGCCACCTGGCAGAAAGTGCCTGTGGAGATCAATGTGGAAAATGTGGACGAAGGACCAGAATTCTCTGCACCTATACTCCTGCTCAAAGTTAAAGAGAATGTACCCAATGGGACTCTAATCGGAATCTACACAGCCACTGATCCAGAGACCAAATCCAGCAAGGACATAAAGTAAGGCACTTGTGCGGTAAACTTGTGGGATACTAAGGGTGCTTTCACGTGTGCAGTGTTTAGTCTGTTTGAATCAAACCCTTGTGCATTTAACCCCTTGATGCAGTTCATTTATGCAGATGAGGACACAGACATGCCACTCAGGCGTGGAACAAAATAACCGATCTTAGACTGTCTTAGTGAGTTGGTCTCACTCCTGTTTAAGTTTATGGTAATCTCGTAATTTATTGGGTGCCTGCTTTGTGTTCTCCATTTTTGTGATTTCTGTGCACACTTGTCAAAGGTTCATTTACCTTTGATTGTACCTTTTTCTACCTTGAATGAAATATGACTGTTGAAACTGTACATTTTTTAGCCAATTTTTTTTTTTTTGCCTTTTGGTTGATTAAATTAAGAATCAGTTTCTCTCTGATCTCGATTAATATATGTCAAAGTGCCCTTACTGATATATGATTGTTGGATTGTTGTGCCTGTTGCAGTGTGGTTCAAGTACTATAAAATACTTTTTGCATGCAAATGATGTTATGAACCACTGCGCAGTCCAGGAAGTGAACATAAAAAGGAGAAAATAATCCAAAACTGTCTTCCTCTGACAGCTACTACAAGTTGACTGACCCAGGTTCCTGGATCAATGTGATGGGTAACACTGGCGAGCTGAAGACAGCAATGACCATTGACAGAGAATCACCTCTTGTATATAATAATACATATAACATCACTGTGAAAGCAGTGGATAAGAGTGAGTATATCTGTAACTAAAAATTATTGATTATTGATATTGATTCTGTAAATTATTGATGCTTGGTCAAATGCAGGTACATTCTACTGTAGAAACTGTGTCAGTTTCAGGGTAGCCTATAGAATGTATATGTGGTATGTCCATATGTATGTGTGTGTGTGAAAGTACAGTATTTTGCTCCAACCATCAAGTCCCCCATCAAAATACTATTATCAGCCATACATGAACAGCCTAAAGGTTGGTCATAATGCTTTATGCTGGCAATAAAACAAATGCTATGACACCACACACTGAATATACCTTCCCCACTCCACTCTTAGGTCAGAAGAGTGGTACCGGTACAGTGGTGATCCTCATTGAGGATGTGAATGATAATGCACCAAAGATCCCTAACCCACACCAGGTCCTGTGCAGCAAAGACGGTACACGGGGCTCCATCCTCATTGAGGCCAAAGACCTTGACCAGAAGCCATACTCAGATCCATTCACCTTTCAACTGGGCAGTGTGGATAATGGGCAATGGAAGCTAACGGGTGCCACAGGTATGTCAAGAGGACAAGGAGGTGTCTGTGGGCTTCATTTTAGGAATTGTAAAATTGTTGTTATTGTAAATAGAAATCTGTTTGTGTACTGAAAGATTTTTAGGGCAGCCATTTAAAACTATACGATGAAATTCATCCAACAGAATTGGTTTAATGTGCACTCTTTGTTCTTTAGGTACCTCAGTAATCCTGGAGCCAACTGTGGACTTGCCCAATGGGATGTACCAAGTCCCGATACTAGTGAAGGACCTTCAGGGTTTTGGGGAAGAGCAAACAGTGTTTGTGCAAGTATGTAAATGTGCAAAGGAGGGAGTGTGTGCACCTCAAAGTTTTTCCACTTCACTGGGAGTGTGGGGTATCCTCGCCATGCTGCTGGGCCTGCTGCTGCTTCTACTGCTCTGTAAGTGCCCCTTGCTGGCAATGCAGTTGTTATAAACAATTCACCGCTTACCAACACAGTTATACTGACATTGCTGTAATGATGTAGGAGACATGGCATAGGCCTTTAATGTCAGCTTCTTTTATAGGTGCTCATCACCACCTTCAAGCATCTAGATTTATTTTTCTGGTTTATAGTCCCTTACCTTTATATAAACGTACACCTATCTTGCCTGTCACTTGATATCCCATTATCAAGCAAGGCAGTTTACATGTTAAATTCCAAACTGGAATGTTAAAGACTGAAGTATTCTCTTATATAGATTACATGCTTGTCATATTATAGTTGATTTTTAGAATTATGTACAATACACAAATAAAAATATAAAAGCTCTAAAAATAATGTGCAATGTGGGTTGGCACAGTATTATTAATTATTACTGTGGTGATTGAATAATGGCCTTTCGCCTTGGGACAGGTCTGCTGTGCATACTTGTGTGTAGCACAAAGGGAGAGAAACTGGCTATGGCTGATGATGATGTACCTGGTGGGATGCTGCTCAAATCCAACTTTGAAGCCCCAGGGGAGGAAGTGGTGAGAACATATTTTAAGCCTCTGTCCTACTGCCAGGAGATAGCAATGTGATAAATGTTTTATTAAGAGTTAATGCTTGGGCTAATTACAGCCTGATAAAAGAGTTTTATTGCTTATAGCCATAATGCCTGAGCAAATCCTTAACAGTACACTTAAATAAACCACATGGCCAAAAATATTTGGACACCTGACCATCATACCCATATGTGGTTCTTCCCCAAACTTTTGCCACGGTATTGAATGTCTCTGTATGTTGTACCATTAACAATTTCCCTTCACTGGAACCAAAAGGCCCAAACCTGTTCCAGCATGACAATGCCCCTGTGCACAAATTGAGCTCCATTAAGACATGGTTTGCTAAGATTGGAGTGGAAGAACTCGAGTGTCCTGCACAGAGCCCTGACCTCAGCCCCAATGGAAACCTTTAGGATGAACTGAAACACCGACTACACCCCAGACCTCCTCACCAACATCAGTGTCTGATCTCACTAATGCTCTTGTAGCTGAATGAACACAAAACCCTACAGCCACGCTTTAGTCAAAATCTGGAATAGAATGTTCGACAAGCACATATGGGTGTGATGTACAGGTGTCAACAATCTTTTGGCCATATAGTGTATGTAATTATTTAATGAATGTTTCTGAATTTTATGTAATATATAATTATATTATAATAATATAAAATTACATACTGTGAACAGAAAGACACACTGTTAATGATGCCTGCCAGTGGGGCAGATGTAGTGGACATCTCTAAAGGAGGAGGCATGCTGGAGCATCAGACCATACTGAGCTCAGGCGGAACAAATTTTGGACAGAAGCAAACTTTTGGAGGCAGCCTGTACCAGAACAACATGCAGGGTTTCTTGACCACCAACACATTGTCCTCTGGACAGTACAGCACAGGCATGTACGGCAACTCCTTTAAGAAATACCCCACTATGTCAACGATGGATGGGTGGAGGGAAAATGAGATTCAGATCGATAAAGTAAGTGGAGCTGGTGACTTTGTAGCATCTTACAAACACTCTAATACACGTAGATAACCACCATCACTTATGTATCTTCTTTAGCTCTGTATCTTTTTACTGCTTGGTTGTGATTGAACTCTGGGGTTTTATTAGGTAACTTAATTAATTATCACATAGCGGGCATTATGCTCTGATGCACGGGATATCACCTGGCAGGTTTTGCATTACTTTTCCTTTTCATTGAACACCTTCTCCTCCTCTGATATCTTTAAGCATTTTCTACTGCTTTTGTGCCACTTAAAGAACAGCTTTGTCCTGAATTAGTGATGCTTTCATCTAATTTCACTTCATTACGCCTACTCCATTTCTTTCTGGCAGAAACTGGTCTACTTTCGAGAGGAGTCACCTGCGCGATTTGCAGAGGATATTCTGAGGCCTTATGGGTATGAGGGAGTGGGCTCTCCTGCAGGGTCTATTGGGTGCTGTAGTACCCTCAGTGAACAGGAGTCACTGGATTTCCTTGATTCGCTTGGACCCAAGTTCAAACTGCTTGCTGATGTATGCATGAGCAAATCACAGAGGGGAGGGCAATGAAATGGGTGGTGATAAAGATAAGAAAATAGGAGAAATGACCCGAGATAATTTGGAGTAGCTTATTAGAATGGGTCTGTCTTCGGTGAAACAAAGAGGAGGATAAGAAGAAATGCAGATACACTGGATGTTGTGAACACAACCACTGAAATCTGTCACCAAACACTAAAGCCTTATGTATTACTATCTGGAGTCTACGCCAGAAAAGGACTGCTCCTTTCAGATTAAGTGTGTGGAGTATGTGAGTATGTGTGTATGTGCGTTTTATATTTGATTGGTTTGCTGTTTTGTGTACTACTATAGGCTGGATCTCACTGTCAAAGCACTGTCAAAGCCAATGAATTTTTTTATGATTATTTCTCTATTGTGTAATAAAACAATTTTCTATGGGGACTGTGAGGCCCTAACATGTCGGAGCAACACCCAAATTTTAATGGCTCTCTTCATAATGAATGTAAAGCTTTCAGAGACACATCTTTCCATTTTTACAGGTTTGTAGGGGATGTTGGTGTCTAGTGTCTAGTTAGAGCCCTGTCATGGTGGTTCTGAGCATTACCATGGGACTGATGGGTTCTACGAAGCATTTGATATAAAATTTTATCAGAATACAGGGACTTGTTTTGGGCTCAAGAATGAAGTGACAGTAAGTTTAAGCAGGAATGGTGACTGCTGGTCTATGACTGTTTCTCCGCAATGACTCTGCATTGAGTGTCTCACNACCTGCAGCATGACTATGTGTGAGTCACATATCAGAAACTCATCAAACCAAAATCATTCCACTATTCTTTATAAACTACTGTTGTTAATGCTTTGTTAGTTTGCTTTTGTGTGAAATGGTTGTAACTTTTTTTTCTTTTTTTTTTTTAACCAAAACTTTAAGATTGTAAAATAAAATATGATTCGGTAAGACAAAGCAAAAGGAAAGGATAAAAGAATACTTTATACCATATAATTCATTCTAAGATTGTGTCATGAAGATATTAATTAAGGAATAATACAGAACGGGGCATGCGGTAGGAAAATTAGCAGTTAGCACCAATGGGCTGATGGGATGCAGCCTTGGAGTGTGTTGTTCTTCTTATACCACAGCAATTTGTCAACAATTACAGTTTATTAAGGAATGACTCATTGTGCATTTTATTTGTTCATAATTACATTTAATGTTGTGGGACATCTGCAAGGCAAGTTAGTTTCTGTTATCACTTACATTATAGCAGTTATAAACTGTTCGTTCCTTCACCAGCCTCTCATTTTCTCTCTCTTGAAGTGAATAAATGCAAACTGTCATCTTACCAAGGACCAGTAAACTGTAAAGTCCTCTGTCTTGAAGACTCGCCTGTGTCAGAAAACCTCCTGGCTGTTACATAGCACAGACACTGGAGACTCCTTCCATTTCCTTAAAGAAAACTTCAATATTATTTTTCTTTTTTTGATTGTTTTTTTTTTAACCTGTTTTTTTAAGCCTTAGATCACGCAGAGCAATGCTCTTCAACGTTTTTGAGCACAAGATCCCATTGGAAGTCAAAAATTGAACTGAGATCAACCACACTATACAATGGGTATAAAAAATCTACACACCCCTGTTAAAATGGAAGATTTTTGTGATGTTAAAAAAAAAAAAAAAGAAAACTTTTTCCACCCTCAATGTGAACTTACAATGTACAAAAATTAAGTCAAAAACAATCAGAAACTTTTTAAGGAAAAAGGAAAAATAATAAATGATAACCTACTTGCATAAATGTGCACACCCTACACTAATACATAGTAGAAGCACTTTTTGATTTTATTACACCATGCAGTATTTTGGGCTAAGAGTCCATCAGCATGGCACAGCTTGACTTGGCAATATTTTCCTATTCTTTCTTGAAAAAACATTCTAGGTCCATCACATTGGAAGGGCATCTCGTGTGCACAGCCCGCTTCAGGTCACCCCACAGATTTTTAGTTGGATTCAGGTCTGGGCTCTGGCTAGGCCATTCATAAACATTGATCTTCTTT
>CM074963.1:5007677-5021809 GCA_037577455.1 Pangasius macronema
TTCATTAACACCAAAGCAGCTGAAACTGATTAACAACCCCCTCTGCTACTTAACTGACCAGATCAATATCCCAGGAACTTAACTGACTTGATGCTATACTCTGATTAAAAAGTGTTCCTTTCTTTTTTTTGAGCGGTGTACTTTCCTTAGAGGAGTATTGAGATAATGCTGAATATCCTTCTAATGTGTTTAAATCTGGCAAACCAGTAGTCATGCCAAGCTCACCTTATCATCTTTTTTATCCTTTTTCTCTTCCTTGTCTTTCTTTCCCTCCTTGTCTTTTTTCTCTTCCTTGTCTTTTTTCTCTTCCTTGTCTTTTTTCTCTTCCTTGTCTTTTTTATCATCTTTGGCTTTTTTCTCTTCTTTGTCCTTTTTCTCTTCTTTGTCTTTTTTATCATCTTTGTCTTTTTTATCTTTCTTCTTATCTTTCTTCTTGTCTGAGCCACTTTTCTTGACCACCCAGAGCTCAGACTTCTCCACTATGGTGCGCAAACGGTCCAAATCACTTTTAATGAGCCTGTAGTTGTCCACATCCTGCTCAGAAATTAGGAGCTGGACCTAAATAAAATACAGTAACAAAATCAGTATATCAAAATCTAGTCAAGTGATAGTGGACTGTCAGCCAAATGATGCCTTTGTGTTTGTCTGAAGGGGTGGTGTGTCATTGTGGCTTACCTGTTTAAAGGTGTGTAGGACTTCCTGTCTCTGGCTAAAGTGTTTGAAGAGGAGCTGCAGTGCCCCAGAGACCAGCGGAGGGTAATCATGCATGATGAGATGGATCAGCACACGCAGAAACATTCGTCCTCCCTCATCATCCACCTCTAATATGCTGTTCGCTTTCCTAATGGGTAGCAAGTCCAAACAAGCTAATCAGAGACAAATAATTCCCCTGGCATAATGAACACTGATCAGCAATAATGTGGAAAAAAATATGAAGACTATTCACCACATACCCAACTCCAAACATGGCCTCTGCCTGCTCCCCTATGTGCTGCAGGTTGATGGTTGCTGTTAGAAAAATCAAATCATGCAAGTATAACTACTACATAATTATATAATTATACAAATAGTTGTTGCTTTTTGAGTATCATTTACCTGCATTCTCCACTGCTGATGTTGCATCTGCATCTGCCATGGGATACACCTCCACAAACTCCTTCTTAAAGACGGAGAGCAGGAAGGACAGTCTGTAGTCCAGGCGCACATTCAGGATAAACTGCATATGAACAGAATCAATTAGAGATTAGAGGTGCTGATTATTATTAATGGCTTTAAACAAATGAATGTAAAGTCAGACCTGTAAAATTTCCAGGATCTTTAGTTTGGTGTCCATAACTGTGATGTCCTGGTTGTTAATGCTGTCCTTAGTACGTGGTTGATTATCCATACCCAGCATGCTATGGCTACCGGTAAGCATCATTGACTGTTTTCTGCTCAGCACCATGGTGGACATCATTTGGCCCACTCCATGGAAGGAGCGCCGGATATTCTTAGCTGACATGAATTAAAAAAACAGAGCATGTGTGAATAACCTGATCAGTGGTGGTACACAGAACTATATAAACTTATTGGCAATCATGTATTTATCTATACATATATCTTTTCTCTATTATCTCAACAAATGAAAAATACTTTTATTTAAAATGTTTATTATACATATTTCCAGCTAATACTCTGGTAAAGTCAGTTCTTACAAGAATGAGTGGTGAAACTGCCTACATTTGACATACTGACACAGTCACATCACTAGCTTAGAGGCAAGCATTCTCCACCTTATGCACAAGACTACAGCACTGTGACCTTAACTGCAGTACTGTCAATTAATCCACAAGAAAAGCTTACACATCCTCATTCATTCTTGTTTCCTATTCCACACTTTATTTTCTGTCCAAAGTCTCAAAGTGCTTTACATGGAAACGAGTTTAAGCTCATTTTCAAGTATTCATGTTAAAGTACATTAATCATTAATTAAATAAATATATATTTATGTACATCATTACAAATCATCAAAAATGTAATAAAAGACTCAATAACTATAAATTCATCAGGATAAAGAAGCAAGCACTCATAGTATCAGCATCATCTGAAATGAGTTCTATCAAACATAATTACTTAACCTTTTAATTTTGGACTTTTCTTTTATTAATATATGTGTACAAATTCGAGAATATAATCCCTAGTATAAATAAAACAAAAGAACGTTATTGTTATAGATATTGTTTTAGTTAAGATATAGTTATTTGTATTTTTGTGGACAGCTTTTTATAGAAATAAGAGTCAGTGTTGTTCCTTTCAATGTTAATGGCTTCAGAC
Organism: Pangasius macronema; assembly: GCA_037577455.1. Taxonomy (NCBI): domain Eukaryota; kingdom Metazoa; phylum Chordata; class Actinopteri; order Siluriformes; family Pangasiidae; genus Pangasius; species Pangasius macronema. The sequence continues at coordinate 5,009,991 of CM074963.1, forward strand.
AGTTGATGAGTAGTTGAAAAATGTTTCCCAGTTAACTTCTGTTTAATGTGAGACCAAATAGTTTATATAGAGTTCATATAAAGAGTTCTGTATTTTATGTTGGCAGTCTTTGCTTGGATATGTCTTTGTTACGTTATGTTTGAATCTTGCGGGGATGCATGTTTACATGTGTGTAGCACTCTGAATTAACTCCTGGGCAAAAAAATGGGCCAAGCTCAAAATAGCTATCTAATGGTTATCAAAAGCAGGTTTTGTGTCTAGAAGATGTGTTAAAAATCCATTGCTGTCTCAGAAAAACATCAAAGACGGAATGAAGTTTTTGGCATAATAAAGAAAGGTTGATTCAAAGTGGTTCAGCAGAGCTGTGTGGAGTGATTTGTATCGCATGATGATGCTCCATTGAGGTTTCGTTGAAGATCTGGTGAGAAATACAATAGTGAATGCATCTCTACCACAGTTAAGCACGGAGGAAGAGGTGTTTATGGTGTGGAGAGCCTTTTCAGCTACTGGTACTGGTGAGCTGCTTCACTGTGAAAAGTCAATTAATGTTTCGAAATACAGGAAAATATTGCAGAAAGTCTTGCTTCCCACAATTGAAAAGTTGTTTTCTAAAGAGGAACATTCAGATGTTATTTTTCAATAAGACAATGCTCCTGCTCCAAAGATCACCAAGAACTGGCTTGAGAACAAGTCCATCAGGCTCATGTTTTGGCCTGGTCAGAGTCCAGATATGAACTCTATATAAAATATTTGGTCTCACATTAAACAGAAGTTAACTGGGAAACATTTTTCAACTACTCATCAACTGTCTGAAGCCATTAACATTGAATGGAACAACACTGACTCTTCTTTCTATAAAAAGCTGTCCACAAGTTTAGAAACAAAGCTTAAACATTTAAAGAAATCAAAGGGAAAAGCTATCCCATATTAAGTTACTTTATCGTTTAAATTCTTGCTAATTTCCTGACCAATGATTTGTTGTTAAGGCCATTAAACATGAGCTGCTGGTCAATTGCTAGAACTGTTGTAAAAACTGAATAGGGAATGTTTTGTTACAATGTAATCAAACATTAAGAATGACATGTCCTTAACAGTGCCCTTTCTGACCACTCCTGGTAGTTAAGAACATCAAGCCTAACCTTTCCACACTTACTAGCATTTGAAACTCCATTTGTTTTCAGTACTTACTGGTGCCATCGTCATTGAATGTAGGACCGGCCAGGGAAGTGTTGGGAATGCAGTCAATGATACCCAGAAGTGTGCGTGTCAGTCGTAACAGTTCAAAGAAGCTGTAGAAGCCAAAGTAGATCAGATGTCTGGCAAGATTCACCACCTGAGAAAGACAACATGGGAACACAACGTGACAACATGGAAAACAATGATAATATCATAGACATTTAGTGTAACTCAATACAAATGAAACATTATAGAAGTACTATGTTAAATGTATTACAGTAATAAAGAACTTCATAAGTACAGATGTACCTCATATGTTAATTTATTTTTCTCTTCATCAGCAAAAGGCAAGACATCATTAAGAACATTGTTGAGATACTCCTCCATAAAAGCTATGGTGTTGGCAAACTTGTTCTTCTTGTTATCTCTTGAGTAGTCCATATGAGAATCATAACTAGAAAAAAATGTGACCTAGATTTAGGGCCAACAAATACTTTACAATAAACAAACTCTACAAAATACCTACTTTCTCATTATTACACATTTTCATGAGACTATATGTTTTGTAAGTCACTCTTGCTAAATGACAAAATGCAAATACAAAAATGTATCTGGAATGGGCAGAACTAGGTGAAGTCCACATTAAAGTACAATACTCATATGTCTAATCACAACAAATGATGTGGAAATGATGTGCGTGTGATCATACTCCTTGATGCTGATGGAGGTGGGGATCTCAGTCCAGAGCCGTGCGAACTTAACAGGAGTCACAAGCTCCTGAGGGTCACGATCTACATGGGCATGCAGCATGAGTCTACAGAAAGAGGCACGCAGGTCATATGGAAGATGCTCATCCATCATGCAGAGGAAAATCAGCTCAATATCCAGATACTTTGAGATCTCATCGATTGCCAGATACTGACGGTCTGAACACATTTGAGCATATAGCTTCAGCTGATACCTAGAGAAGAAAAAGATCAGGTCATACATTATTGTGAGCCATGAAATAAAATGGATATAAACTATTTTTTTTAAGAAAACTGTAAGTCAATGTACTAAATATTCTAAATCACTAGATTACTTAGATTACTGTTACAAAGCATGATCATTATATCAGCATTATTATAGCAGTTTTTCCTCCCTTTCTCCCTCAAAAAGGAATACCTGTAGTACGTCAGCACACTCTCATCATGGGTATTTCCTTGTCTCGCTTCGTCTGCAAGCTGCCGAATGCTTTTTGCATGAGTATCGTTGGATTTGTCAGTCCAGACCAACCATACCTCATTCTCCTCTGTATATTCCTCTATATAGTGTTGGTTCGCCTTAACAGGACGTCGTCTGCACACATATACGCGTAAATGTATGTATTATTCAAATCAGCAAGAATTTACTGACTGATATATTTATATTTGTATGATCTAGGGCCTGTTCATAATTTTTCAAAGACTTACTCTGTTTTGATAAGAATATCCTGGTTTTTAGGATCTAGCACACATTTGCAGATCAGCTCCTGTGTCACTGGGATGGCAACATAATTTGATACACACAGGTCCGACAAGTAATCCAGAAACCTAGAGCAAAACTTAATTGTTAGAAAGACCTTCACTGTATAAACAATGTATAAGCCATTACACTCGATAAGCTCAATTTTTCCGGTTCACTGAAACTTTTTATTCCAGTTTAGTGGAAACTTTCACATACCCTTAGAACAAAATGAAAAAGACAAGGAAATTTTAATTCGAGCTTCTAAGATGTGCCTTTTTTATAAGCAAATCTAGCCAGATACTGTTTGTTAAGATATTAATAATACAAAATAAAAAATGACACCACTTTAAAAGGTTGCATTTCACAGGACTGGGGCCAATACTTGCAATCTCAACTTTATTTGTACCTTTTAGATACACTCACCTTCCACATTCATGCAGTTTTCCTATCAGCCAATCATGTGACAGGAGCACAATGCATAAAATCATACAGATACAGGTCAAGAGCTTCAGTTAACGTTCACATCAAATATCAGAATGAAGAAAAAGTGTGATCTCTGTGACTTTAACCGTGGCACAGTTGTTGGTAACAGATGGCCTGGTTTGAGTATTTCAGAAACTGCTGATCTCCAGGTATTTGCACAAACAACAGTCTCTAGAGTTGACAGAATAGTGTGGGAAAAAAACATCTTGTGAGCGGAGGGTCTGCAGGCTGAAATAATTTGTTGATGAAAGAGATCAGAGGAGGATGACCAGACTGGTCTGAGCTGACAGCAGGTCTAGTCTAACTCAAATAAGCACTCATTACAACCGTGGTGAGCAGAAAAGCATGTCAGCCAAAAACAAGAATCTTTCCAGTCTTCAACTGTCCAGTTTGGGTGAGTCTGTGCCCATGATAGCCTCAGATTCTTGTTCTTGGCTGACAGGAATGGAACCTGATGTGTTCTTCTGCTGTTGTAGCGCATCCACCTCAAGGTTCAATGTTTTGTGCATGCTGAGGTGCTTTTCTGCTTACCACAGCTGTAAAGAGTGATTATATGAGTTACTATATCTTTCCTGGCAGCTCAAACCAGTCTGGCCACTTTCCTCTGACCTCTCTTTTCAACAAGGCCTTTCCACCTACAGAACTGTCTCTCACACAGTGTTACACCATTCTGTGTAAACTCTAGAGACTGTTGTGTGTGAAAATCTCTGGAGATGAGCAGTTTCTGAAATATCCAAACCCATTTGGCAACAACAACAACTATGCCACAGCTAAAGTCACAGAGATCACATTTTTCCTTATTCTGATGTTTGATGTGAACATTAACTGAAGCTCTTCACCTGTAGCTGCATGATTTTATGCAATGTCCTGTTACTACATGATTGAATGATTGGATAACCGAATAAATAAGCAGGTGTACAGGTGTTGCTCTGTCAGTGAAAACAGCTTGTACTAAATATCAGCACTCTTGGAACACCGTTTCTCCTATCACACAGTTAAATAGTGGACTGGAATTAACTATTGTATAATGGTCACTAAACAGACTTTTTTTTTTTTACTTGAGTGTAATGTGGCCAGTTACCTTAAATGAATCTGACACCCCTTCTTTAACCTCCTCACAATACACCCACATCTCATTTTTAATTTCTTGCAGATAAATTGTAAAACAGAATAACATTTTCCTCTTTTTTTACCCAGAAACAATAGAAAATGCAAACTGTATACTATCATCAGGAAGATAATTAAAAGAGAGTTAAGACTGTAACAGCACTAACTTGGGCTCCCTGTTCCTGCGCACCAGGCTGACAAAAGTCTCAACCTCAGTTTTAGTGATATGTTTCTCCAATAGCTTGCGGTTGTTATGCAGCAGGGCTGTGATTGTGTCCTCAGCCAGAATGTCATAGCCGATCTGAGACTGCATCAACCCGAACTGCTTGGCTATGTCCTCCTAAGGACAGGGAAAAAAAGAGGTTTTGAGTTGATGTTATTCCATGTAACTTGATGTCCCTTGCTATGGCTGGTGGTCACCAAAATGTATGTTAAATGTAATTACACTTCTACCCCTTACAGTATATTTCCATTTTTGGTTAAAAATAGTATATACTGTATAACTGTATGTATCAATTATTTTATCACACTGCAAGGGCATTTACAAAACGTCAGACACATAGTATTCTTCTGTGTGTTTATACCTGGTTTTTGCGGTAATCCTCCTGGGAATGGCGGAGGATTCTGTAGCATAGCCGCAGCATGTACTGATATGGGGTATTCTTCTGATCAGCCAGTTCCTCCAATTTCAACAAAGGGGGTTCCCCTCCTCTTTCTTTAAATGGAGTCTTAATGATCCCAAATATCTAAAATGAATGATATAGTTACAACATCTAACCTAATCATGAACAGCAGAATATATATATATTGTAATTTGCCATAACTAGCAAGAAATTTCTGATTGTGGTCTCTGACTGAAGTTTCTTACTGAGGTAGACAACTCATCAATTTATTAACTTGCCCAGTCTCATGTTTTAGTCACAAGAAACCTAATTGGCTAGGCTAAATAGTGGCAGTTGATGGAATTTAATGATACACTGCTACCTAGTTAGTTAATTNAATGGCATCTTTGGAAATAAATATGATGAGAAAAAAGTTGACGTGTCCAATACTTATTTCCCCCATTGTATATATCGGCTATATAGTAGAGTAGACAACTCATCAATTTATTAACTTGCCCAGTCTCATGTTTTAGTCACGTTCTTTGGATTAACCGATCCGATTTATCACCGTCAACTACCTTAAATTACTATGTGACGATGGATCAATCAATTAAAAGTGCATTAATACTGACTAAGATAAACAAGCATGTATATCATCATTATCCTATTCTATAGAGGTTTTTAGGTAGCACATTGTGGGGTTTTGGCGCAAGTAGTGCACACTATAGTTACAGCATCAAGGTGTGCATTTAAAATACAATCAAGTGATAGATTTTGTTTTGCTAGCGTTAATAATAAACTACTGTTTTTCTCTCTTTTTCACACAAAATCTGCTTGTCCTAGGCTTCTGGGCCACTGATTTATCCACAGCTGCTTGGATGTGCGCTGTTCAACTTGGTCATTTAAAAATGATTTCTACAAGGTCAGCCTGGAAAACATACATTTAGTACTCTCAATCTTTGTTATTTAGAGAGAAATGCTGCAGACTTCAAAAGACATAACACCTGTTTGATAATATGCTGCTCCCGCATTAGTTTCTGCCTCTCACGGTTGGCTTTGATCATCACCACATCCAGCACAGGCTGCCCAGTGTTCGACTGGTCCACCACAAAAAACACAAGGTCCTCCAGCAACTTAATGGCATATCTACAGAATAAAACAACACCCATTTAGGAATATAACAAATAAATAGCTTGCTGGTATTTCTGTGTATTTTGATCAGTGTACAGTTGATTAATAGTTCAAAGTTCAAAGCGTTTTATTGTCATGTGCACAGTGAGGAAAGCATGTTTCCCTGTACAATGAAATTCTTTCTATGCTGTGCACATTGAATGCCAAGACAAGTGCAAACTGTAGAAATAAAATTTCAGAGATAGAAATATACACACACACACACACACACACACACACACNGTATGTATATATATATCTCCCAAATTTTTACATTTTGTCTGTGTCAGGTTCTGCAAACTTGACAGAACTTAATTTTCCTCATTTCTTAAGTATACAATACTTTGTAGAGGCAGCTTTGGCAGTAACTACAGCTACCAGTCTTTTTGGGTAGCTCTCCACAAGATTGGCACACCTGGACTTGAAGATCTTTTTAAGCTGGGAGAGGTTATTTGGTTTTGGATGATGGAACCTTCAACTCATTCCATAGATTTTCAATTGGATTTGGCCAGGGCTCTAACTAGGCCACTCCAGAACATCCATCTTGTTCCAAACAAGCCACACCATGGTAGCTTTGGCCTTATGCTTGGGGTCACTGTTAGAATAGGATTTTCTGACCCATTTTCAAACCCCTGGTTTAAGAAATATTATAATAAAGGGGTGTATACCTATCAAACAAAGATATTGTCGTAGCTCATTTTTAAATTATGTTAAAAAAATGTATTGTTAAAATTTCACTTTCACATTGTTAAGTGCTGTGTGTAGATTAAAAATTGATTTACTCTATTTTAGTTCCAGTTTATAGGTCAACCACATGTGAAAATAGTTAAAGTGGGTCTATTCATTTTCTAGCCACTAACTCAAGCTACATCAAGAGCTCAAATAAGTGCAAGTCTCCAACTATACTATAACAGTGAGATTGGTTTTGTTTTAGGATTCAGCATTTTCAGCATTTTTACTTTAGAATTTTAGCTCTTATGTGTTTACTTGACCTCCTATCATTTGGACAGAGATATCCATTGCACAATTTCTCCACCACTGTGCTCAACATGGCGCTGGCATCGTTAGCAAAGTCCAGATCTCGAATCTCCATGGTGGGCACAGAGACAATGGCAAACGCCTCTTTGTCCTCTTTAGTGGCACAAGTTCCCAGCTATAAGGAGGAAAAAAATGCTATAAAACATGTCACTGTCAAGTTTAGAAACAGAATCTATATGTTGACAGCAAGGTATTTCCTACATAATTATTTTCATAAGAACCCAAGAAATGTTGTGATGATTTACTTAAGTTTACTTAACTGTAAGAATTATAATGTCTACATGGAAAGGGAAACTGTGAATGTTGTTACCATTAGGCGAATGGGCCTCTCTTCATCAATGTCAATAGGCACATTGGTGCTCTGGATCCATGTGTTTGTGCACAGATGTCGGAAACGTACATAAGAGTTTCTGTTATGAGGAGAACAAAGAGAACACATTTGCACACAAAGCCATTTAAAAATGAAGAGATTTTCATTTTAGTCTATATAATCATAGACTATATGCATGACTGTTATTTGTCCAGACAGCAACAGAACAGCACCTTGGCACATATGAGTCAGTCTTCTGCAATGTGGTGGGGTCCAGTTCAAATAGAGAGGCGATGTCATTTCCATGAGGCACTGGGACTAGTTTATACTTTATCCGTTCCCCCAAGCTCCTCTTGTTGCTGCGACTGGTGTCCTAAGGGTGCACAGAAAAATTCACAAAGACACAGACCCGTATTTTTATTATAATGGCACAAGTGCAAAAAAAAGTCCTAGTATGATATCATTTAGTCTTGTTATATTTATGACCATCAATACAGGCAGTAACGGCAAAGGATGAAGCACTTAAAAAAGGGGTTGTGTTCGAATTAATTTATTATTAAGCGTATTCATGATTATGGATGGAGGTATTGCTGTGGTATCCAATCAAACCCCTTCTCTCAAAGAAGGGACGAATGCCATGTTAATGGCCACGGTTTTAGAATGTGATGTTCAACAAGCACATATGCATGTGATGGTCAGCCATACTTTTTGGCCATAGTGTGTATTTTCGTAATGAGAAACAAATGGATTTCAATTTAAGATATCATGTCTCAGATGATAGTTTACATCTGAGTTTTCTGTCTTCTCTGTCGCATGAGAATTTCAGTCAATATTTTAGTGGTACAAACATGAACACCTGAATATGGTGTGAGCATTTTTATGTTGAAAGCCAACAATCCAAAATTCACAATTGTAGTTAAGTCTAGCAAATACCAATATGAGATTAACACAGAGGCAAAAACAAGAAAATAGACCAATAAAGAATACAGACAAAATAAAAGAGAATAAGGCTCAGTAATAGACACTGAGACAGTAGCACTGTCCCCATGGGAATCAAAACTGAGATTATGCCAGCTAGAAATAACCAGTCTTCTCTTGTGTTTTTATGAAGGTCACTTTTCTGTGATCTCTAGGAAAGAGCACTGCCTCTGTGATCATTTTTTTATTCATTCATGTTCAGTAACTGCTTTATCCTGATCAGGACTGTGGTAGATCCGAAGGCTATACAGGGAACACTGGTGGGAATCCACCCTGGATGGGACACCAGTCCATCTGATATTGATGCTATTAATTCATAATGAGTTTGCTTTCTGGTAATAACTAGTTGTTGTTTATTCTTATCCATTACAGATAAACAATTACATATAATAATACAGTTGTATTTATTTAGTATTTGAGTAAAGTAACAATTTAGTGTTTTGTGTCCAATTCTTTTGGGTTTGAGATCAAAAGATGAATATCAGACGACAGACCAGAATTTCCTGACATTTACATCCATATGTTATAAACAACCCACCTATTTTTCAAGTGATCAAAAACTTAATTAAAAAAAATGGAATATGTGACTGACAAGTGTTTCTTGTTTCCCAGGTATGCCCTGATAGATTGATAGAATAGCTCTGAATGTCTACTCTTGGTTCGAGCCCTGGGTTTTGCCTGTGAAGACAAAAATGGTATTAAAAAATGTTAAACCAACATGAAGACCAGAGAGCTATCGACGAGAGAAAAACTCAAAAACAACACTCAGTGACATCACCAACAACCTCCACAGGGTATGGGTGAAAGTATCACAACCCCTATTTGAAGAAGATTTCACCATTTTAGAGCAGAACTATAGAGGCCATACCACAAGATGCAAACCACTCATCAGCGGTAAGAATCAGAAGGTCAGATTCGAATTTGCAAAGAAATACAGAGATGAGCCACGAAAGTTCTGGAACCAAGATTATCCTCTACCAAAGTGACAGAAACGCCAAAGTGTAGACAAAGAAAGAATCTGCTCATGATCCAAAACAAGCTCATCAGTCAAGCACGATGGAGTTAGCGTCATGGTTTGGGCTTGCATGGCTGCTTCTGGAATGGGCTCACTAATCTTATTGATGATGAAGCTCTTGATGGTAGCAGCAGAATGACTTCAGAAGTCTATAGAAACATTCTGTCTGCCAATTTACAGAGAAATGCATCCAACCTAATTGGGAGGAACTTCATCAAAGAGTAAGACAATGACCCAAAACACACTGCCAATACAACAAAGGACTTCCTCAGGGGGAAAAAATGTAAGGTTTTAGATTGGCCAAGTCAGTCCATTAACCCAAATGAGCATGCATTTCACCTCCTTTCAAATGTAAATGAAATCTATCACCTCATATTCATCTTTTGATCTCAAACCCAAATGTCTTCATGTATTGCAAAAACAAAACATCTGGCCTAGCCATTCCAAAATTTTTTTGCTGGGACTGTATATTATAGTAGAATGAAAAAATAACGTATAGCCACAAAACCAGTTGTAAGAAATTCACAACACTTTTAAGGCCATGCTGTAAGTGGAAAAAAGAATCTTGGCACTGGATGTAAAATGAGGCAAATGCCACTCCACCAACTTATTTTGAATGTTACACCCTCGGTTGGAACATTCCGTCCAAGTCTGAGCAGGTGCATTCATGTCTAACAATGAAAAACAGAAAGTGAGTGTAGGCAGAAAAGAAATGGCTTTCTCTCAGCCAAAGTAGTAACATGCCAGTGCTATAACATTAAATTATGCTTGCATATGAACCGAGAGCACACAGAAAAGGAGCAAAAACTTGAAGCATAGCATTAAGCATGGTGAGTGCATTATAACCCCAGCCTACCACTGGTTGTACTTCAGCGACATCCCCTTTGTAGCCTGGGTTTTCCTGTTAGAAAAACGAAAACAATTTAAGAAGCCATTGATAAAACCATTGATCTTAAAAAAGACTTTATAATTTCATATTTTAAATGAATTACTTTACCTCTGCTGCAAGATACTGGCCTGTGGCCAGATGTTTGAAACGGTAGAGAGTGTTCCAGTGACCTGCTCCTCCTCGACAAGGGTCATGATGTACCACCTACCAACAGTGCCCAGGAGTTAACAGACATTAACAAAACTTCAAGTGAAAATAATCATAAAACAAACTCGGAATTAAACCGTGAAATAAAATTAAAACACAACTCTACATCAGACTGTTTAATGCATATCAAACTAAGTAGATATTTGCAGGAATCGTGGTAAAACCATTGAACCTGTACTTATTTTGTTAACAACTATTATGAGCAACTTTTACACTAATTTAGTGTATCTTATTTGTATATTCTCCTCCTGTACCTCCACTTCCCATAATGCGTTAGAACTGGTGGCGGAAGTAGCAGATTGACGCAGTGTTGTACGCAGGAAGACGTGCAGCTTGCTCTTGTAGTCATCACAAGTCAAAAACTTCTCTTGCTCAGCATGGAAAAGTCGGACTACATCACCCTACACCAGAAAAGAAGGAAACTTCTGATTCTGCATTACGCTTCACTGACAGACACACTTGCTGGTGTTAAACTAGCATTGCACTCATGGTAATAAATATGATATTTATGTGTTAAAACAAAAGCTCAGATCGTATATTTCTCTACAAACATGCAAATGAAGCATCTGATCAAAGAGTGAAAGACATCTGTATGGATGTGAGGGAAAGCTAGAGTGAACTTACTCCTTTAAGAACATCATCTCTGTGGTCACTGAACATCATGAACAGGTTGATCTTCCAGCTAGTGTTGCCATTTACAGAGTTGATCTGTAGGGGGCAGACTCACACTTATGTAGGCATTTGGGTGACTCATCAATTTTTCTGTGTGATCCATTTTTACATTTGAATTCAAAATGTGAGCAGTTTTATCTTCTTCAAAATTATTAGTTAACTCCTAGGACCAACTGGCAAATGCAGACACACATTCACCCTCACCCTTGTACAATGGTTATAAAAAGTCTACACACCCCTACTAAAATGGCAGGTTTACGTAAAAAAAAAAAAAAAGAAACCAAGATAAATGTGCAGAAATCTTTCCACCTTCAATGTGAAATTACAAATAAAAAAGTGAAAAACAATCAGAAACATTTTAGGGAAAAACAGGAAAAATAAAAAAGTTATAATAATCTAGTTGCATAAGTGTGCACACCCCTAAAATAAATCTTTACTGAAGAACCTTTTGAAGGGCGTCTCCTGCCTGCTTCAGGTCGCCCCACATATTTTTAGTTGGATTCAGGTCTGGGCTCTGACTAAGTCATTTAAAAAACTTTGATCTTCTTTTGGTTCAGCCGTTCGTTGATTGATTCGGATGTATGCTTTGGGTCATTGTTGTGCAGAAAGGTGAAATTCCTTTTCATCTTCAGCTTACTAGCAGACACCTGAAGGTTTTGCACTAAAATCAACTGGTATTTGTAGCTA
>CM074963.1:5021913-5041495 GCA_037577455.1 Pangasius macronema
TACTTGTCAGATATTCCTGCAGCTCCTTTAATGTTGCCGTAGGTCTCTTGGCAGCCTCCCTGGTAAGTTTTTGTCTTCTGCTTTTATAAATTTTGGAGGGACATCCTGTTCTTGGTGATTTCACTGTGGCGCTCCATTTTCTCAACTTATTGATGTTGGCCTTTACGGTGTTCCATGGTACATCTAATGTTTTGGAAATTCTTTTCTACACCCCTCCTGATCGATAGTTTAGAAACAATGAGATACCATGCATGCTTTGTAAGTTCTTTGCGGTCCATGCAGTTAGTTATATGGGGTTAATCAGAATAATTTAATTGATGACAGCTGCATGGTAATTACTTTGGGCCAGGAGATTGAATGTGATAGATTCATTTTGAACATGGACACATCCCCAGTTAACTTATGCAACCAGATTTTTGTAAGTTTTTAACAGAGGTCTGTAGATATTTTATATCCACTGTATGTTGTCAAAAGCAAAAAAAAAAAAAAGGAGAGCAGGAGTAATGCCATTTTATTTTACGAACAGTAAAGCAGTTCATCTACCAGTACAGTATTCAATACTACCAGTACCAGGATTCAATAATCACAGTAATGCAGTTCAAATAGAGGGAACAACAGGAACAGAAACATGTTAATACCATATTTCAGCATGCACAGTTAGAGTGTACAGTTCAAATTATAAAGGCTACAGTGTTAACATTTTGTCTCATCTAGTCAGTGTAATGGTTGTGCCTGAACTCAGTCAGTGCCTTTAATTTGGTACATAGGTTGAGAGTGCTAGCCTAATGCGGTTGTTCAGGTGTCAGACGTGTGCGATACTTGGTCTTGATGATTTTCATTTGTGAAAAATCTTTGAGAATCTGATCAGAAATGTCCTCGGATACTCCACTCTTCTCATTACCACTGCTGGACCAAGCAACACACTTTTGCCGTATTAATGTGGTCTTCTTAGTTTTTAAAGTCTGTGAATAATGTTGCAGCTGTGCCAATCATTACTTTTTAAAAAAATTCACCATCAGAGAATTTTGGCTGGTAAGTGCTGTGATGAAGCTCCAAATTACCACTTTTTGACAACGCTAAAGCCTGGTGACATAACAAGCAGACAGTCTGTTCATTCACCACTGTAAAGACAAATTCGTTTCCCATTAGGCATTAAAATTATATATTGTTACCTTCTTTCATTGCTCAGCCATGGTTTACTGAACAGAGCTCCCGCACTGAGAGTACAAACATAGAGTTAACGTTAGCTAGTACGTAGCTTCATAGCAGGTTGACGTGACAGCCAGAAACAGTCTGCAAAGGTAACGTAATTCTTTCTAATTACAGTTACTTCATGTTTTTCTTGGGTTGCTCTCTGCCCAAGTGGAGTAACACACCACTAATTAAATGTAGTAATATTCAAAACTAGCCAATCAGCAGATATTTTACCATTGCATGTTTTTTTATTATTATTATTCTTTTTTTTTGTTTTAAAATGCCTCGGTGATCAACCGGTAGCTCGCGAACAACAGGTTGCCGTTCACTGAAGTAGATCATCCACAATACACATCTTTGTAAACGAGTTACAATAGTAATGATAACATATGACAATGAGCACATTACTATTTGAAAATTAAACCGTGCTGTGGTAAAAGGGTGGTGTATCATGTAATCTCATAAAGCAACAACCTACAACCATATTTCCATTTTCAGTTCATATACACCATGATATGAAACTAATCAATATATTAGTTATTAGTTACTAATTAGCAGTTCAGATTTTATTTTATAGATTTATTTTACATACTTTTTGTAATCTTTTGTTTTACTTTATTTCAAAATTTAATTTGTAATTATAATTACAGTCTAAATTTTAATACAGTTATAATAACAGTTTAAAATTACAAAAAAATTACAAAAGAAATGTCACATTTGTATTTGTTTAGCATTTGTGTCACGGTAGCATGGACCTACAATACCCATCAGCCCCTGCACATCACATGAGCTTGTCACGAGCCTCACTAATCACCCTCACCTGTGTCTCATTAGCCTTGTTAAGCACCGTGTTTAATTTCTGTTGGTTGTGTGTTTCTTTGTTTAGCTTTTGTCATGTCACCCATGTTGTGGTTTATTACTCGTCCAGAGTCCAGGTTCATGCTTTCAGTCTTTTTTTTGGTTATTTGTTTGTATTTCACTTAGTTTAAACAAAAGCCTGTGCTTGCATCCGCCTCCCTCTACAATTCCTGACAGAAAGCTAGACCAACTTATGGATGCAGCAGTTATTTTCAGGGTTCAGTGGGGAACTCCTAGAGATGAACAGCTGGATGTGGGAACAACAGGGTAAGGGAGAATGGGTAAATGCCACACTGGAATGGCTCAAATTCATGCGACCTGGAAATTTGGAAATTTTTTGAGCAGGGTGCTCCCACCCTGGCTGGTACCATCTCCCTCCCACCCTCCCTGCCCCACTGAGGTCGTCATTCTGCCTCGTTGCTTGGTTGATGATGTCCCTCTGTGCAGAGGATGCCACGCCTTGAACTTTGCGGTGGCCAGTGTGCTCTTGTGCTCCGCCTTGGATGTCATGCCACCCCGATCTATGCAGACGCGATTGTGCCGCCTCACTGTTTTGTGGAGGATGTTGCGTGTTCTGCCAGCTACGCTAAGGGTATTACTCCCAATGAACCTTGTCGGCCTAAGGGCCTTTATTATCAAGGCGGCATTTCGCCTGGTTGTCAAGGATCCCCTCACGACTGTATATCACACTTCAGGAGCAGCATGTTTAAGAGGGGGTTCTGTCATGGTAGCATGGAACTACATTACCCATCAGCCCATGCACATGAGCTTGTCACATGCCTGAGTAATTACCTTCACCTGGGTCTTGTTAGGCCTTGTTAAGCACCCTGTGAAGTGACTTGTGGTCAAGTATGGTGACCTATACTCAGAATTTGTGCTCTGCATTTAACCCATCCAAGTACACACACACCTGGCGCAGTGGTCAGCCGGTTCGGTGCCTTGCTCAAGAGTCTCACCTCCATGGAAGAGAGCTCTGGTCATTCACTCTCCCCACCTACAATCCTGCGAGACCTGAGACTCGAACCCACGACCTTCGGGTTACAAGTCCGACTCTCTAACTATTAGGCTAATGACTAAGTTCTAGTGTTTGTCATGGGTCACCCGTGTTGTGGTTTGTTACTTGTCTAGAGTCTAGGTTCATGCTTATAGTCTTGTTTTTTGTTATTTGATTGTATTTCACTTAATTTAAATAAAAGCCTATGATTGTATCTGCCTCCCTCTATAGTTTTTGGCATTATACTATTATAATATGCTCTAATATTTTAAAGTAAAGTGTACACAGATGGAGGCCATGGATAGCATTCTTCAGGCATTTAAATGAGTTTAATTTGCAATACAAATGACATAGTGGTGACAGTTTTATGCTGTTTGTAGATGAAGAAATTCTTCTAATGAAAAACTCTCTTTCAGTAAAGTAAGTCCTGGCCACTGTTGGCTAGTTCATGGTCTGTGAGTGATTTTAATTATGCTCCATATTAGCAGAGTGAACTGACTGTGCTTGGAATGCAAGATAACAGCCATGGGTCAAGAGGTACGTGAATATCAGGAATAAGCTTTTTCCATTAACACAGATTCAAGCCCTATATTAGTGTGAAGCCTTGAATCTCAGAGGAGCTCGTTAAGGCAGGGAAGAGTACACATATTTAACCGCTGTTATCTATAAAGAGTGATGACACTAATAAGAGGCAATCTATATGTAGAGCGGTTTGGAGCTGAATGCAACAGTAGTTGTGGTGGTTTGTATTGCTTCCACTCTAAGCACATGTTGGTGAGGAAGTCATGTCTTGACTATAGTTGTGTAAGTGAATTTTTCATTGTATACTTCATGTGTTTACCTACAATCTGTGTGTGTTTACATTCTCACCTGTAATGTAGAAGAGGCCAGTGATCAATGACTTGGCCTTGGAACTTTTAGAAACAATTTAGCAATTGTGCATGTGAAGGTGTGTATATTTTCTATTCCAGTTGTCTCTGTGTGAAGTCTGTTCTCATCCTGTGAAATGTGTTGCCAAGGTCTCAGCCTTGTAGCTTAATCGCAGAATTGATTCTACTATGGCAACACAAAGTCTTGAAACATGGTAACAGAACTTTCCTTTTATTCAGTGAAAAAAAACTGGGATGAATACAAAGCACAAAGTCAGAGATAATTGGGTAGAGGCATGGAATGTGCTTCAGATTCAACGATCAAGCCAGTACAGTTGAAGCTGTAACAGCATGTGTCTCAAAGCTCATACAGCAAGTGGCCAGAAAAGGTGCTGAAGAGGTTCTGCGTGTCCTTAAGTGTGCTGTCACTCTTGTTCAGGCGCACATACACCCGATCACCGCCTCTCAACTGCAGCACTGCACTGTTACTGGCCGTGTCTGTGTGGAGCGCATCAACTGCCACTGCACTCGCCACAATCTGCAAACAGTTATTAAATGAGTACCCAGTTAGTTTAACTGTCATTTCGCTTAGTTTTCAATGTGAAGTTTTGATCATGCGTTTCTTCCTGATTTTAGATTAATGTCTTGTGTGCAAAAGAAATGTGCAATTTTTTTTTGCCAAAAATGAGTATTCTTTATATACACTAAATGAAAATGTAATTTTAATCCATGTCACGTTGCCTTGATTTTTTTTTTTGTTATTTGCACTCATTCTTGAATGGGTTAGTGTGTGTGTTTAGTAATATTAATTACCATTATAATAACTCAGTGATGATAAGCTATATTGGGATTTAAAAAAAAAACTAAAATCAAAGTATGACACCCATTGATAAGTAGGAAACAGAAGAGGAGGGGTAGCTACCTTGTTGTCATTGAGCACCAGGTCGGCTCTGAGGGTGAGTCCATTCTTCACTATGTGGTAACTGAAGTAGTATACACCAGCAAACTTGCACGTGAAAGTTCCAGTCGAGGAGTCATAGTGGCCACCAAGATTTGTCATTACCGTAGTGAACTTCAGAATGTCTTCTTTCCCAAAGTCTTCTTTCAGTGCTGCGTAAAAAGCCACAGGTCCCTTTGTAAGAGATCCCTGTCCTTTAGGTCCAGGGGGTCCAGGAGGCCCCGCTTTTCCTGGTGGCCCTGGAGGACCCATTGGACCCCCTCCAGAAGAAGACAGTGGGATGACCAGGCCATTAGCATCCAGCTCATGTTTGCCGGGGTCACACACAAGCCTGCAGGAGCCAGACTGGGTTGCCCCTTCAAAGCTCCTAAAAGTGAGTACGAGTACTGTTAGCAGTGCTGATGACCTGAGCCCAACCATGTTGGTCCTGCTACATCAGAAAAATTAAAAATAGCTAAACCCTGAACCCCTGGATATAGATGCAGCTTGGACTAAGCGATTGGAGGAATCAGAATGTCACGTGATATAAGACATTTCTGGATTCTTCAACATCAGCAAAAGTGGCATTGAGAAACTTCCCCATAAATCACATGCTGGTTTATTTTGCAACACTAGACTTTCCAAATAGCAATATTTCCTATCAAAGTTTACTCTGTGTTCTGAGTAAAACGTGAAGCTTTTTCCTCTATTGCATTTCCAGTCTTAAAAGACGGGTAACATTGCAGGTCAGGTGCACGTGCAGAGTTGACTTGGGTACAGAACATTAGGTTGTGGTTTTGGTATGAATATGTGACACCCACACACCATAGCTACCAAGCTTAATCAAGCTGCTCCAGAAATGTCATGAAAATGCTAGTGAAATAAAATAAAATAATTCATGTATACACATACACACATGCTGATTCACAGGAAACTAAAAATACTTGCAAATAGTCATCACAGAATTGGTTGTTTAGGTGTTTAAGAATTTAAGAATATTTAAAAGACAGCGTCGAACCTTCAGTTAATGAATTCAGAAGGCTTGGTTTAATAATACTCTTTTTTCCTCTTCTCTTTCCTCTGCTAGATTGGTTTATGGTGGTTGGTTATTGACAACAAGACCAGGTTAATAATAAATGTAATAATAAAAAACCTTATCTTCCTCCACAGTATTATGTTAAAACCGACATATTGTATTCTGCATCTGTCAGACATTGCTAATTGTTTAAATCATACCCTGTATGAAGACTAAAACATTACAGCACATATTGTTTCAGTACTGTATGGATAGTGGAACAGATGTTTCAATTAAATAAAATGTGTAAAATAATTGCAAAATACATAAGATATTTGTCTCAATTCCCATAACAAATGGCTACTAGATTAACCACTAATTAAGTGAATTTAAAGTTTATGTAATGAAAGGTTCCTTCTTCTAAACAGTGTTTTGAAAGAGCACTTTTCCAGAATGAAGTACTACAGACCAACCCTTTTGACTAAATGGATTTTGCCTTATGAGAAGCTGCTCTTGGTGTATTAAATCTCCCACAGGGGCTCATTAAGAACTTAAAGAAATCACAATTTTAACCCAAGCACACACAGATCCATATAATGGCATTAATGAGAGGAGAGAGAGAGAGAACTGGAAAACTGTGTCTAATTGTCTGTTTTTGTAGATGAGATAGTAGTCAGACGTTACTTATGCATCAAATGACCGCTCTGAATCAAATGAAGCTTGCTTATGTGCAGACAAAAGTAGAAAAAAAGTTTTCTATCTCTACCCCATGTTTTTGTTTGGACTTTAATATTGCTTCTATTGTGAAGAATTTCTGTTAAATTACAGGATGTAAGATTTTGGAATTTCACACTCTCTTGTAGAAAAATACTATTGTAAGCTACACGTGGGAGAACATTTTATAACAGGGGCTGTGCTGCATCGTCCACCCCAGGGATTAATCTGAAGGCTATGAGAGGCAAGTAATTAGGCTTAGGAATGTGACACAGTGTCTTCTGCTTGATCCACCATTTTGTCAGGGTTAGTCAGTCTTCAAGGCAAATAGCCAGCCTAGCTAGCTGACGAGTTTTCATACAAACTGAGTGTTCTGATTGTGAAAGTCATCATGGTGGGAAGCATATATGTATATATACAATGATCAGTCATTTTAACTATTTCCTCTATGGAGTCAACCCTAGGGAGGTAAAGTGTCAGCGGTATTATATTCTTATTTAATGCTTAAATACATGCATACATAACCAAATACCACTGCAGTGCGAACATTATTGAAAATGCTGTGGAGAACTCTAACCTTAGCTGCATACACTGGTTTGAATGATTGTGTTATCACATTTTGGCTTCTTGCACTCATTCATTTGTTAACTCTATATGGGTTTTATGTGACTTGGACAGTTTTTAATTACTCAAAAGAACAGATACTCACCCACACAAAGTAACAAATAAATAAATAAATAAATAAAACAAAAAAACCCCCAGCAATCTTTCTAAGCTCTGTGTGTGAACGCATTGGCAGCATGTGAGCAAATAACTAACTCTATCAAAATAGCGGAATGATGTGATGTTGATTCCTAAGCCCTACACGTGAGGACAAAGGCTCCTCTGTGCTATGAGCTGTTCATGAGGCTCAGCGTGTCTTTGAGGCTGATTTATTACAAGCTATCTGGTTTAAAGTGGCTCTGTGTTAAGTCATACTGGAAATTTGGGGGCAAGTTTTTTCAGCCAAACTACTTTCAGGCATAATGTTGTAGGATGTATCTGAGCTGGACTGCGACATGTTTTCTAAATTTCAAACATGTCAGCTCTGAGTGTGATCTACTATGAATTACACTTACAATAATTTATTTTGTCATTTTTAGCCAAAAAGTCCTATGCACTGTTTCTTCAAGTTTGTTAAAAAAAAGTATAGGGGGAAATCAACACAGTGAAGTAATTTTTGACGATTCTTGAGAAAGTGGTGGGGAAAAGTTGAAACCATTGCATGTAATTTTTGCTTCTTATAAGCAGTTTCACAGTGGCTAAGGGACTTATTAAAACAGAAACACTACCAGCCATTTTTATTGCTTTGAGACTATGAGAGAAATGTTTGCTCATGCTTGTGCATGTGAGGAGCGGGAGATCATTTCATAAATCTCTCTAACACCATGCAACAGGGAGATGCAGGCTGAATGTAAGGATATCGTAATAAGCAAGAGGAAAAGAGAGAGCGTGAAGTGTAGTGTAGTGAAGAGAGGGAGAGGACAGGAAAGGTAAAAAGAATAGAAAGGGATAGGAAAGATATGAGAACTGGTGNATGCTTTACCTCTAGCAAGAGCCCTCTTTACACGTGTGAATGTGACAGAATCTAACTTAGCAAACATCTTGTGAGCAAACCTTTGCCAGGATCGTAGCCAGTTCTGACGAACTCGGTTTAATGTCCAAGTTCAATTTAAATGTTCAGCAGAGCTAGTACAGTTTGGGCCTCATGAAAGTTTCTTATATGACTTCCGTGTATCTAACTACTCATGAAACAATTCATATTTAAAAAAAAAAGATTTTCTTTTCAGCGATTACTCATTAGGGGTCTTCAAAGATGTGCATGTAAAGTATTTCTAAATGTATTTCATATACACCGGAAGACTTCACTTCCTGTTGGACTATAATGACATCTAGAGGTCACATGATGTGAAAAATCTTGGGTACTCTGATGTCTTGTTTATCCTAACCATTGATTTATCACCTAAGTCGAGTTTTTTGAAGATGGAGTGTTGGAGTAATAGTAAAAGGGCTTTTGTTTCCATTCAGGGTACATTAAATAATCCAATACGGCACCAAAGAAGCTTTTACTTTGCATTTTCATGTTATAATGACACCTAGTCAAATATGATCTTTGCCAACAATAGGCCTCGTTTATCAAACTGAATACGAATGAATTTATTCGTAAATCGTTCACAGGAGCATTTACACAAGAAAATTTTGTATTCATGAAAATCTTGTAAATTCAGAAAACAACATTTATATTATGAATGCATAAGAATACTAACTAATGTAAACCTTAACTGATTGGCTTCAGATAATATTATTTATATGTATATATAATTTTAATGTATGGATTATGCTGTCAAGTTTAAGTAGAAAGTGTACCTGATTGCCATGCTTCATCTGTGCTGTGTTTGTGTTATTTTGATATTGTTCAAAGTCTTTCCTCATGGCTTACATCTTATGGTGCCTACAGAAAGATTGTTTTGTTAAATTTTTGAGAGCAATAATGTCCCCAATATGTACTGCTAAAATTATTCAAGAGTGGATTAATGTACACCAGAGCGAAAATAATTGCCTTCCATGTCGTCTCCATTCACCCTATTTAAATATCATTGAACATTTATAGGAAGTTCTGGAAGTTCCAAGTCCTTCATACATCAAAGAACACAACGATATTCTTCTTGAATGGTCCATTCAGGACTTCAGCAAAACGTGACTCATGGTGGTCTGGAGAAAAAGGCTTGTGGTAGAGGTTTTCATTATTTTGTCAACCCCCTTTCAAGGTTTCAAATTCCCAAAATAACTGATCCAGCTCTTTAGCTAATCATTAAACCCTTCATGAGATGTTTTGGGGCAGGGATCTGTACAGGGCAGTGGATACACAGGACTAAAACGATGAAAACAGCATGCAGTTCACTATATACCCAATAAGGAGCCATTTAAGATTAAGCCTAAGTCTCTGTCTTTGTCAAATGTTCAGTCTGTGAGCGGGATCATTTTTAGCAGGGATACTAATTGAAAAGCTCCTGTTTGATATCAAATACTTTAGACTAAATGGATCACCATAAATATGAGCATAGCAAGCATCCAGTGGTCCACTGGATGGCAGTATTGTCTTTGTATTTTATATTTAAAAAAAAAAAGTATATATAATATATATAAAATTTGCTTCCCTACCAATGCAACCTTTTCCTATGGTTTTGTTTCTGATTGCTATTATTCTGTAGTTTAGGTAAGGACTATAGCCTTGTATATTTATAAAGACAACACTGCAAGAAGAAACAATCTCAATCTCCTATTCTAGGCACAAATAAAGGTTGTCACCATTCCTAGTGATTAGAAGTGGCTTCCATGGAGTGATCTTTGTTATCCAAAGGCCTTAAATTTATATCTACAATGCCCATCCCCAGTGAATTCACCACTACTCAGGACAGTAAAGATTTTTTTTGTCATTTGTGGCTTCAATGACAAATGATAGCCAAAATAAACAATCCACACTTTGTGAAATCAGTGCTAACCTTTTTAACATAACCTTGTTATATTTTGACTTCTCTAAATATAATCCCACTAAATTATTCTGGACACTCTGGCAGGAGAGTTTTAGGCACTGGATTTATTTATCAATACCTGCAAAAGAGAAATAAGCTAAATAACATTCACTGAAACTGGACAAGATTGAAAAACATCACTGCTCAGATTCCCTTTCTTGACAGACAGAAGTGAAACCCAGTCCGGACCTCTGCCATTGTAGTCCACTAACCTGAAGGTTCAGTATGTTGTGCAAACGGAGATGCTTTTCTGCTAACCACAGTTGTAAAGAGTGGTTATTTGAGTTACTGTAGCCGTGTCAACTGACCTTTCTCATCAACAAGGCATTTTTGTCTGCAGAACTGTCACTCACTGGATGATTTTTGTTTTTTGCTTGATTTAATCTCAGGAGATCAGAAGTTTTGCATGATTTAATCTCAGGAGATCAGAAGTTTCTAAAATGCTCAAACCATACCATGGTCAAACTCACCGAGATCACGTTTTTCCTAATTTTACATGACCGTTCAGTCTATGGGTGATTTAGTCAAAGTCAAAGTCTGCTTTATTGTCAATTCTGCCACATGTTCAGCACATACAGAGAATTGAAATTACGTTACTCTCAGACCCTAGGTACTTACAGATAACAACACACACACAAAAAAAGGAAATGCAAATGGAACAAATAAATAAAGTATAAATGTAGATCATACAACAGATAGAGTGCAAACAGTGCAGAGAGCTTATCAGATTGTTAAAGTGACAAGTAAAAGTGTCCGAGGAGGTAGTTAACCTTAAGTGCAATGCTGTATGAGGTAGAGCATAGGATAATGCTGCACAGGGGACTGGTGCAGGTCCTGCGGAATTAGTGGAGGGTGTCAGAGGGTCAGAGTTTGTCAGTGCATGGTACAGAAGAGGGGAAGGGAGAGAGTTGAGCTTTCTGACAGCCTGGTGGATAAAGCTGTCCTTCAGTCTGCTGGTCCTGGCCTGAAGACTCCACAGTCTCCTCCCTGATGGCAGCAGACTGAAGAAGCTGTGTGTCGGGTGCTGTAAATGTCTTGGAGGGAGGGGAGAGAGACACCAACAATCTTCTCAGCTGCTCTCACTATGTGTTGGAGGGTCTTTCGGCAGGACGCGTTGCAGGCGCCATACCACACAGTGATGCAGCTCGTCAGAATGCTCTCGATGGTACCTCTGTAGAAGGTGCACATGATGGGGGCCGGGGCTTGGTCTCTCTTCAGTTTGCACAGGAAGTAGAGACGCTGCTGTGATTTCTTGACCAGTGATGCAGTGTTGTCACTCCAGGAGAGGTTTTCTGTGATGTGCACACCCAGGATCTTAGTGCTGCTCACTCTTTCCACAGTCACACCGCTGATAGTCAGAGGAGCATGCTGAGTGTGCATGAAGTCGACAACAATCTCCTTTGTCTTCTCCACATTCAGAGAGAGATTGTTGTCTTTGCACCACCCAGCCAGGCGGCTCAGCTCGTTCCTGTAGTCTGTCTCATCTTTGTTGCTAATGAGACCCACCACGGTCGTGTCATCCGCAAACTTAATGAAGAGATTGGAGCTGTGTGACGGTGTGCAGTCATGGGTCAGCAGAGTTAAGAGAAAGGGGCTCAGCACGCATCCTTGAGGGGCCCCTGTGTTCAATGTGATGGTGCTGGGTGTGTTGCCGTCGACACGTACTGGTTAAGGTCTCCCAGTCAGGAAGTCCAACAGCCAGTTGCAGAGTGAGGTGTTGAGTCCCAGCTGGACCAATTTGCGAATTAGCTGTTGAGGGATGATTGTGTTGAATGCTGAACTGAAATCTATGAACAGCATTCATAGCACTTATTAAAGTACTTCTCTGCCAACAGTGTAGCTTGCCATGGCTTGGCAAAAAATCCCAAACCCGGGCTATCCATATCCTGGCTGAATGTGTGTGAGTGTGTGTGTGTGTGTGTGTGTCATTTTCCTATGCATAATTCTATCCAGGGTCATAGGAGGGATTAACTCTGGAGGATATTATGACTTAATAGGCACAAGTAGTAAAATACTACTGGAAATTCTGATTCTGAAATGAAACTAGGCATGTCTAATTTGGTATTAATATGTGCATTGTGCTGCTGCATTTCTCTCTCACAGAGAAAAATAATAAGCACAAGATGTAGCTCATTTGCTAATGGCAGCATATAAACCTAAACAGCTTGTCTGGAATCTGTCTGGAAATTGAAGAGAAGCTAGCATATCCAGACCATTATTCAACCATTACTAAAACTAATTTTATCCATATACTCTTGCTTGCCATCTCTCTGGAGTTTTTTCCACAATACAACCGCTTATTTGATTTGATTTTAAGAATGACAATTCTCAACATCACAGTAAAACAGATCTTTCTTTAAGCTTCCACATTGTTCATAAAAGTGTTTGTAGCATGTAACCAAAGAGCTAACTCTACCACAATGGCAGAATGATCCAAATCACAGCCCGATATGCCGGTGATTCCAAAACCCTATACGTTAAGTTTAGGTGAAAATAAACTTAATAGCTGCTCATGCACCCAAATATAACCAAGAGGGACAATTCTTTAAAGAAAATACAGAAGATTTTGAGTGTAAACCCTACCAGATGATGTTAGAAACACAAATATTAAACATTAAAATGCTGCTTAAATTACTTAAATGGTAGGGTTCTTAAAGCCAGCAAACTTGAAAAGAGTGAGAAACATGGCAGACACTATACTAATATACTAATACACATGACATCTATCAACTTGGGAGAGGTAATAATTCCTCTAAAACATGAAACCAGCACCTGTATCTTTTCAAACTCCAACACTGATTGTTCCTTAATCAGTATGTTAGCATGTACAAAATATAAAAAAATGTTTTATAATAAAAGGAATTGTTTATCTGTGACCAAGCTGAGCCTCACCAGCCACCTGCTGTGTACACCTCCTCTCCTGTATGACAATAGGCAGCTAAACTTATTGCATTGTAAACAAGAAAACTTAATGAAAAATCTCTTATCAGGGCCAATGCACTTGCCAGTGGGGACTAGACGACCTTAATATACCAATTAAATTTTTGCAAATGAATTATACCAAGCAATATTTTCTCCCATTAACATGGTGCTACATCCAATTTATGTGTCTTTGATAGCAAAGATGTTGAGCAATACTGTGGTGACTCTGGAGTGCTGTCTAATTGAACACACACACACACACACACACACACACACACACACACACACACACACGTCTGCATCAATCCAAGAATAATTAGAGAAGCATGCTCCCATAGTCTGAATAAGTTTGAGAGTTTTATGTGGAGACACACACACATAGACACACACACAGATACGCGATAATGAGAGACTATGGCCATGATGGGATGAATTTCATAAGTAATGATGTTCGGAAAGACCATACTGTTTTATAATTTTGCATTGATTATAATACTACTAATGAACTATAAATCTCTGAAGGGTCCCGATCCACATTACCTGTGTGACCTGTTGGTCTATTATGATCCTCCACATCTACTTCAGTCAAAATGTGCAGGATCTTTATCAGTATCTAGAATAATGTTTGGGTTGAAATCCTATTGGTTTAGTATGGCTTTTTTTTTAAATATCTTTTTTCTCTTAGGTAAAGCTGCAGATCTGGGAGGTTCATGGGCACAGAGAATTCTGGTAAACTGTAATGCATGTATGTCCTAGGCCCTCATGCCTGTGTCTCTTTTGCTTGTGCTGTCATAGGTAGACCTGCCCTACCTCCCTTTTAGGATGCCAGTGCCTGATCTTGATTCCCTTTGCCCTTCTGACCTGTCTGACCTATCCCGATGCTCTACTTTACTTGGAGCTTTCTGCACTTGTGACTCACTTTCTGCTGCTGTACCCATTGCACAAAAAAAGAATTGCACTTTATGCCCACTACTCACACAATACGTATCTAACTGTAGCTAATTGTATCTAAAACCTCTGCTGTAATCATAAAGACATTGATGCACATACTGTACATCCTTTCAACACAGTACTGTTTGACTAGATACTGTAGTATAATTGTGGAAGAATAATAATTTATAATCCCACTATCACATTATTCCACTTTCATGCAGAAGAGGATGGGTTCCCTTTTGAGTTTCCCTTTGTGACATCCAATCCTGAATCCTTGATTTCAGCTGAGCCATGTCTGCTGTCAAGACATTGATTTGTCTAGAGTGACTCAGACTGATTTGTGCACCATTTGTGGGACCACACAATCAATGCAGGGGATGTCCAAGTGAGACACAGCATCCTTGAGATGGTCACTTCCAAACTACAGCACCAATAAACTCCAAAGGAGGCAATGATATGGATATAGTAAATAGATTTAAATTTACATTTACAATTTTGAAAGTAAGACCAGGTGCACTTAAAGGTAGGGCTGTAGGACCCAAGTCCAGGACGAATCTCAAGGCATTTTCTGTATTGACTTGACTTGTCTCAGATTTAGTGGCATTTGTACTTGGACTTATCTTGGTCCTCGGCATTATTCTCACTAAATATGGTCTTGGTCTTGACAGAGAGTTTGTAATTTGTTGTTATTTCTTTTCACATCCACAAAGTTTGACGTGAAATAATTAATTCTTATAGAAAACATATTAAGCCTAATTATTGGTGTAATGCAAAAAAACAAAAACAAAAAACAAACAAAGAAACAAAAAACAATACCAACTACTTTAAGTAGTTGGCATCGAAAAGGATTTGATGGTCTTGGACACGATCTTGACCTGGCCTGGTTTTGGGAGTCTTGACTTTACAGCCCTACAAAGACTGTAGATAGTGTTAAGCACAATATTTTATATTGAACATTAGACTTTCACTCTCTTTGATTTCTCATGAACAAAAATAATCAAACCTATATTTCCTCATATAGCTTAAACTACAATCAATGCAATATACATATAGCTCATATATACAGTACTGTACAAAAAAGTCTTAGGCACCCTATATTTTTAGTACAAACTTTGTTATAGATTTTTATTTTATGACTTCTACATTATTGATTCAGTACAAAACCTTTTTTGGAATTCCAAACATTAGTTTTCCAGCACAAAATTAAATGTTACAGAAGAATGTGTGTATGTTAGTAAAGAAAGCATCATCTTACATAAGAGACCACTTTCCAGACAAAAAAAAAAAAAAAAAAAAAACAGAATGAAGGCTGCTGGGTTTTGCTGCAAAAATAAGAAGCAAGTGTGACAGTCAAAATCTTCAGAAGAACTGTGGCTGCTTCTGCAAGATGCTCAGTAAAACCTACTGCTAATTTCCTTATAAAATTGCACTAATTGTGCCTGAGACAAACTTTTTTTTTAAAGCGAAGGATTTTCACTCCAAATATTGACTTTGTTTATTACTGTTTACTGCTCTTTATAGTTTTTTTAACGTTTTTTTTTCTGAAGGCATCTTTGCTCTACAGCAAACTGTATACAGCTACTGTATGTGTGTGTGTGTGTGTGTGTAAATACATATATATATATATATATATATATATAACTAGGTTTTCTCAGGGTTCTCCAGTTTCCTCCCACTGTCCAAAACATGCAGGTCAGTGGGTTGGGTACTCTAAATTGCCCCTAGTTTGCCCGTAGATGGATCCCATCTGGGATAAATTCTCCCATTTATTGCCCAGCATTATGGACATCCATTGTGACCCTTATCAGGATAAAGTAGTTACTGAAAGTGAGTGAGGAGAAATAGTGAGTGAATTTAATGATTATTCAGATTGTTGTACAGGATGGAAACATAATTCAGGAATGGGTAGCACTTCACTGTACTGTTCTTAGGCAACTCTGTAGGACCTAAACAGAAACAAATGAGTAATTCTTCATTAACTCCCATCTTATTCCTATAAAAAATTAAGGATTCCTAGTTACTCAGTATTACTATTATAATTTATAATTACTCAGTATGTTAGTAGGAGTTCACTATTAACTACACAGTAATGAACTGAATCTTAAGCAGTAATTACTGAATGCTACATTTCTCCTGCAGAACTATTAGCTAACCTTTTCCCTTTATAATGATTAATTACTGAACAAATTGACATTAATTCTCAATAGCAAAGCTTTACCTTCCTCACGGAGATCTACTTAAAGACACCTCAGTGTCTTTAAATGTAAATATTTATGTGTGTTATTATAGGTCTCCGCAGAGGACCAAAGGGTTGGAGTGTTGTTTTTATTAAGCCAGTAAAGGTCTAAAGAGAGAAAATGGCAACAATAACCTACAAAATACAAGGTGGTAATGTAGTAATCAGTAACAAATATTATACATATACATTCTTTCAAATTTGTTTGTAAATAGTTTTCTTTTAAATAACAAAAATTACAAATGAATTACCATGTGTTCCACATCTTCATAAACTACTGAAGAACAACACAGTAACAATTCAGTCATTGCTAACGGGTTTCATTTTATTGTTTAAACTCATATCCATATAGGTAATATACATGCAAGCAACATTCTTAAGTAATTCATATAACTTGGGGCTGTTATAGTACAAAACAGGGCTGACAAATTAATTTAAAAGTTTAAAAGTCATTGCTTAAAACAACAACAACAACAACAACAACAANAATAATAATAATAATAATAAACATTAACATTAGTACACTGTTAACATTTAGTTTAGTGTTTTATATTCATTTCTCTTTATGTTTCAGTCAGGTTGCCAGTTTTTATCCTACTCTAATCTGTCTAAAGCCTCATGATCTCCAACTTGTTTTATTTTTTCAAAATCTCAAATAACTTTCTCTTTACTAGCGCCTCTCACTATGTTAGAGAATGTTTACTCTGGCGTTGTAGTACCTACACAGTGCACTATGAGGCCACTAGGATATCATTTGAGATTCAACCACAGGAAAAGAGTGACTCTATTAAGTGCCTGATCAAAATGAAAGTTGTATGTGAAGAAGCCTTTATTTGTCACTTATACATTACAGTGAAATTGTTTTTTCACAGGAAAAAGAATCATTGTAATCATTAAGTTGTAAGAATCATTTAAGAATGCTGTTTGCATATATATTACCTTTATGGATGAGTTTAAACNGACTGATTCTTCAGTAGTTAAGATTCAGTTAATTACTGCATAGTTACTAGTGAACTTCTACTAACATACTGAGTAATTAAATAATAGTTCTTAGTATTTTCTAGGACTAAGATGGGTGTTAATGAAGAGCTACTCATTAGTTCCTGCTTAGTTCCTGTATAGTTACCTATGAATTTATATTGTGCAGTAAATAGGAATCAATTGCCTTTAAATGATAGGTGTTCTATTTTAAACCGTGGAACACAAAACCCCCTGTACTCCTATGTAGACCGCATCTTAGACTTACCTGCTCAGGAGGTAGAAAGTTAACTTGCCTAACAAATACAGATTAATTTTGAAAAGAGGTGGAAAAAAAATGGAAGACACTTATAGTCACTGATTTGAAGTGCATAAAAGTGATATGGAAGTGGCTCTTTTTCAATACCGTGTAAAACACGAGGTTACAACCATGTGCCACACAAATATCCGTAATTTCCCAGAAAATCTTATCTGACACTTAAAATTCAAATCAGTGAGCTCAGCATGGAAAGTCAAGATCCAAGATGGCAGCACTATTCTCGGGTTTAGCTCAGCTAAATGAGGATCATTTTTTTTATGCTCTATTCACTACCTTTGCTGCCATCTGAATGCCAGACTATGTCACTGCTGATGGAATCTGGTCAAAAGTTCAATTATAACTATTTCTGGCAAAGCAGATGGCATTTTTCTTCTGACTAGAAGGAAATGAAGCATAAGCCCACATCCATTTTAAATACCTTTCTGTCTTTTCACATGCATTGCCCTACTTCCTTCCTCATCTATGAATTTACAATAGTATCTATCACCATAGAAACTTTGCTTGCAGTGCTATCACCATAGTAACTATGTTTTTCAGTGTCAATGAAATTTTAGTATGCATTCTTAATTTTTAGTTTATTGAATTTTTAAGTATCCATACTTATTTTTTAGTTTTTCAAATATCCATACTTTTGTGTACAACATTATATATGCACCGGGACCAAGTTTTAAGTATGCATACTTATTTTTCTAGTAGGCATACTTGATTTATAAGTATGCATACTTTAAAATTTTAGTATGCATTCTTATTTTTCAATTTTTTAAGCATCCATACTTATTTTGTGTACAACTACCTTTTTAAAAAAGGCACATTATCTAGCATACTTATTAATTAGTATTTGTACATATTTTCAGTGCTTTGCACTTTCATGTTCCCTTTCGATACTACACTCGTACTGCGTCGCTAGAGGGGAAAACTCCTTTTCTCCGATGACTGAAGCTTTTACAATCACGCAGTGACACTGCACGGCCATTGGTTCGTGAAGTGCAATAAAGCGAACCAATGGCTCGGTCAGCGTAACTGCACGCACCTATGGCAAGGATGCCCGCCAGAATGGGCGGAGCCATCTGGCTATATAAGTGGGCATTGTGCCATAGAATCCCAGATCAATTCTCCTTCAGCGACGAAGAATTTTCTACGCTGAGTTACGATACTGAAGCCGCTCGCCGTTGACACGCCTCGCTGCGGACAAGAGCTATTTGCCGGCGCCGTCCCGCTGCGCTTTCTGCTGCCGTTCAGCGTCCGCCGCCGATACCAGCTCGTCCCCTGCTGCCATCCAGCAAGCTTATAGAAAAGAGCAAAAGCAGAGTTAAAAGAGCCTTTTTTCCTTTAAAAGAGCCTTTTTTTTCTCTAAAAGAGCCTTTTTTCCTCTAAAATAGCAAAGCGGCGTTGCGATAATGCCGCGCCGTCGTTGCAGCTCGTGCAGCTACGCTCTGCACGCTGAAGATGGCCACTCAGAGTGCGTTTCCTGCTTGGGCCGTCCCCATGCGGAAGCCGCTCTGACGGAGATGGAATGCTCACATTGCGTGAGCATGAGTCTCTCCTCTCTGTGCGATCGGATCGCTTTCTTTTCGGGACGTGATGCCGCTTCTCGCGCCCCCCTGTTTTCCTCCTCCCAGGACCATGCATGCTGCATGCTGGCCGCGAGCGAGCTCATGCCGGCCGCGGGCAAGGGCATGCCGACCGCGAGCGAGTGCATGCCGGCGCTAAACCCCGCGTGCTCCGCTCTCGCTGTGCAGAGGGAATTTCCCCGTCTTCTTTGAACGCCCAGACCAGCGTCCCGCGGCTGACGTGAGCGACGCCGTCTCGTTTGGTGTGACAGAAGATGAGCTGCTAGATGACAGCATGTCTTTAGCAGCGTCAGGCGCCGAGGATATTTCGGGCTCTCCCTACGACCCCGCCCCCTTGCCATCTATTGATTCCAGCATCACCAAGTCGAGTACGGACGCGAGCTTTTCCGCGTCCTCTCTAAAGCGGTGGAAGAGCTGGGTTTAGAGTGGTCCACGCCAGAGGAGCCCACTCGGAGCCGTCTGGACAAATG
>CM074963.1:5060387-5071047 GCA_037577455.1 Pangasius macronema
ATGCAATAACTTGACTTTAGTTGGAAGAACTATTGAGGGAAATTAATATCTATAAGAACTAATGAGGGAAAATTATGCATTTTAATATTGCTTGTCAATTTAGTTGCTTTCGTCATGCATGTAGATCATCCAGTCACAAACATACTTTAGATAAATTTTCAGAATCCAACACATTAAACAGGACTTTTGGAACATTGCCAGTCTTCCAAATGTTATAGAAGCTACAGTTGTAAACAATAAAAATGGAATAGAAATGAGTTGCACACTTTTATACAAAATAATTCTTATGTACACAGCTGTCTTTTCATTAGCACCAACTGCTAATCAAATGGCATATCAGCCCTCTATATCCCCTACTTGTTCTGACATGAGAGTCTCTAATTAATAAAAACTGAATTTAATAACACATTGTCTTCATTATTGAATGTGCATTTCCTCGTTATTTCCAAGCTTTTGACAGGTGACCATTTTCACCACTTCACAGCAAGTTTTAAACCACAATTTACACCTCAAACAGTAGTAGGCTATTCCAGGCACAGTTTGCATTAATTTTATTAATGAACATATGAATGTCTGGCCCTGAATAGCATACAGTACACACAAGTCTATTTTTGCTGGACTATCACAATGATATTTGGTCTCATATTCTGACAGATGTCAATAAAATATCTGCCCAGAAAAAAAGACTCTAATCTCCAGATTCTGTAAATAAGAAAAAAAAAACCAAAAACACATGATGTGGACCACCAACATCTAGCCAATCAGGGGACCCTATCTTCCACTTTTTACCCCCGAACTTGTGTCCATTTCCTTTGTTCCTTTTTTTTTCTTTGTTTATAGTTCCCTATGCAATATCTTATATAATCTTATAATAATCCTATGCAAAACTCTAGTTCTGTTTTCCTTAGTTTTCAGTTTTGCAGAGCCTCCTAACCTCTTTTCCCAAGCACTTTTTTGTTTCCTTTTGGTACTTTTTGGTTTCACCCTTCGCATGGTTGCTTTTTGGATTGGACAGTGGCCTGTGGTTTCTGAATTTCAATATGCAAACCTCCTTTGCTTGTGGTTTGACTCAAGTCAATAACTATTGCAATGCTATTTGGTGAAAACACAATAAAGGTACCCTGCACATACATTCTGCCAAGTTATCAAAATAAACTGTCTATAAATACATATTTGTGCCTACTGCCTCTAGAGAGCATATACAGATGTGACAGTGAAATTCTTCCACATTTACTGTAAATGGAGGCAATTTCTTTTTGTTTTCCAAATTGCTACACCACTCCTTCAAAAAAAAAGATGATAAATAAATAAAAACATTCTACATAACATTTGAGATATTATGTATTTTTAAAATTACAGTAAAACAACCTCTACCATGTTTAAATCTTGACTGGCTGATTTGTTCTTTTTTCATTTTCTGCCTTCTGCTTACTCATTTAGTCAAATATACACTACTTTAAGACAGCAGCACAGCACTGATATGTAATGGTCCTGTTAAAGCCTGTCCCACGTCACATCATGCTTATGTGAAATAGAAACTTGCAAATGACACATTGTAAACAATGTTTATGTAATGTTTATTCGTAGTGGGGTGTAGTTCTCGACTGTGATGCTTTTGTGTGTCACTAGTCGCATTGCAAACTATACTTTCTGCTTCATATCACCTCTATATTTCTTGATATGCCCTCGCCCTCACTCTTTAAATTTTAGGAGTAATTTGTTTTTATTCAGGCCTGTGAACTGGTGCTGTGAAATGGTGCCCCAGGTTAATGGTTTTCTGTTACCAGTCCATCATCTTAGCACTGTTGAGGGGTCCACATGCATACGGTTGTACACCTTGAGAAATATTTCAGCCAGGACAGATACAAATGGTACAGAAAAAGATCCCACAGAAGGTAAATAAATTAGTAGAATGCACCCCACACACACATTTTTTTAGACAAACAACAGGTTGTTTACAGGAAAAAAAGGTGATAGTTTTTGTTGTACGTATACTGTAATTATGGTGTGAAACCAAGTAAGGAATTATGACGTGTAAAGCCTGGCAGGCTGTCTTGTACGATATACTGTTTTCAAGAGCGCTTCTTACGCCTCTGTAGTTCTACAGTTCTCTTAAGAAGAAAGGAAGCCTTTTGTTGTCACACATACACATACAGTACTATGAAACTATTTTCTTTGCATATCCCAGCTTGTTAGGAAGTTCAGGTCAGACAGCAGGGCCAGGCATGATGTGGGTTAAAGACCTTGCTCAAGGGCCCAACAGTGGCAGCTTGAACTCAAACTTTTAATCAGTAGCCCAGAGCCTTAACCACTGAGCTTATTACACTGATCTTTCTAAGAACAGTTGAGTATTATAACAAAGTCTGATTGATTTTAAGCAGTCCTAAACTAGGACCACTAACTAAATTAGAACCCTGCTGTAGCTCTCTCCCAGAGTGTTTGGCCTATGGGCAGACCTAAATTTTAAAAATAATTTTCTTCACACTATCATTAGTTCCCTCCATATTCATTGCTGAGAGCTGCTCCTGTCTCTACTGAATTATACAACTTCAAACTGTAAACAGAACATGTATTAAAATATAGTGCAAAATCATGTGAATTGCAGTTACAGGTGTTAGATTTCACATAAATGCAATTCTAAGAAGAGCTATAGCTGCTAATCCTGCTTCTAGACAAATTCTTAACTATTTGGAGCTGTTGATATGAGTCAGCCTTTGTGAATTGTTACAAATCTCTGGGGTCTCTTGTTGAAAATTGCCCACAGTTTCTTCATGATGATATTAAATTTGTTCTCAATTTTCTCAAGTGTAACACTTCAATCTATTTGAAAATGCTGAGTATAAACTAGTCCCAACCAGACTTTAATGAAAAAGTTTTATTTAGAAAGCCAGTAACTCTCACCAATATCTTTTTTAATTTGTCTTACAAAACAGTTACCACAACTATCAAAGTGAAATATAAACTTTGCAAATATCTAATTAATTTGATTATTTACCTTATGTCTGGCTAATACTCTAGGTATTTTAAGCCATTTGGCAAATCAATGTTACAGTAACAAAT
The DNA here is from genome assembly GCA_037577455.1 of Pangasius macronema. Lineage (NCBI taxonomy): Eukaryota > Metazoa > Chordata > Actinopteri > Siluriformes > Pangasiidae > Pangasius > Pangasius macronema. Next base: position 5,063,448 of record CM074963.1, read on the forward strand.
GATGCTAGGCAGCAACTGGCTTAACCATTATTCATGGTGGTTGGATTAGACCAGAAATGATTGACTGGACTGGATCAAAAGAAGTGTACAGACCTATTTAATGGCTCCTAACATAAAGAGCCCAGACGTGACCATGTTTGGTGCTGTGTAATTGCTGTTCTGGTCACTGAGGCATCTCAGTTATGTGATTGAGAAACTCGCATTATAAACCATGTGATTTTTCTTCATGTTAAGCATGATGTAGCTGATTTTTCAAATATGGTATTTATAAGACTAAAGGACAAAAGGAAACACAATCAAGCAGTTGCTGGAACAATTAGACTAAGATGACTTATTTGCACTCTAGCTCCTTTGCTATCAGATAATGGCTTGCCCCTCAATTCATGCTTAACTAACTCTACAACCAATTATGCATAATGTAGAGATTAATTATACCAGCAGAGTGAATCATGCATTCAGCCTGAAGGCTCATCCACTCTGTTTTTTTCTGTTTGAGCAGGCACATTCCTATGTTTGTGCGCACATTTCAGAGAAAAAAAAAATCTCAATTGGCCTGGTGGTGGAAAGGTTGGCCTAGAGGTATCTGTGATATAAATTCATTATACTGGCTTTTCAACTGCTCGCAGCTCACTCAATTAACATTGTGTTGTATCTGTTTAACCCATTTGCTGCTGCCAAGAGGCAGGCTTTTTCTCTGCTACTACAGTCCACCAAAACTGTTCAGACCTGGGACTTCATTCATTCATTCAATCATTCATTCATCTTCAGTAACTGCTTTATCCTGCTCAGAGTCACACTGAATCTGGATCACTTGTTTTATGGAACTAGACCTCCATTTTCAAACCATGGGACTACTGTTGAGGTTCTAAAAGGGAGTAAAGCACTAGCCACATCTTAATTACAGTTAAAATTTATTGCAAACTAAAAATGCAATCTAAATTGAAGTTGCCACTCCAAAGACAACTGCACCTTGAACCATGTTGTACTGTGTGTCTGGCTCACAGAAGTACACTTCCCACTCAGTTGGTAATCTTCAAAGGACTAAATGTCACTGAGCACAGTAGCTCCATTAACTACATTACCCAACTTCACTTCAGTGCCTCACACTGAAGCAGTGATCTGTCAGCAGGACTGACATGTTGCATTTAATTCTCCCTGATTGCCACAGTCACTTAAAGAAGACGTATTCCAGCTGCATAAACAGACTCTGCTCATTCTTTCATTGCTTTCTTTCTTTCTGACATTCTTTAGCCCATGTGCACAGCAGGATGCTTGAGTTCAGTTCATGTCTCCTACTCGCAGAGAGCAAATGATCTTCAGCATCTGCTGATCACAGCTCGCATTCACTGGCGCACATGTGAGAAAACATATCAAAGTTTATGGGTTTGAGAGAATGATGACAGGGAAAGGGGAAAAAAAGTAATAACGTAAAAAGAGTCACTGGAGTGAGATAGAAACGAATATCATGGGATGAACAGAGATAGGCAGAAGGGATAACTAATTTAATTGGATTTACCTAACAAGTTATATTTACATATATACAGTATATAGATATGTACATTTTGTTCAAATACACATGGCTCTTATAAAGTGCCCCCATCTTACACACATGCACACGCTCAATCTGATCTGGTCTCATGCATGAGTGCCTCTTGACATGAGCACTGCGAGCAGCAAAGGCCCAGTGACAGCAGAGTTAAGTTCAGAGCTAATTAAAACACTAAAAATAGAGAAGGTGATGAATGTGCTGTCAAAAGTTGCATGTAAGAAAGAGCGAGCATGAAGGAGAGTGAGAGGCAAAGGGGCATGTGTGGTGATGCTGAAGTGCATGGGAATGATGCAGTGTGAACGTGTTAGTGTGTTTGCTGATGTGATGGGTATTTTAGCGTCTATTGCACCATGCTATCTTTCTTTAATGAAGTGGATCATTTTTTTCAGTTAAAAAAAAAAAAACGATCACCAGGAGTGGAAAAAGTATTGAGAAATTATACTGTGAAAGTCTAAGTCACAGTATAGATAATGCGTCAAACTCTTACTCAATTAAAAGTGAAAGTATATAGCCAAAAATGTACTCAAGTGAAAGTTTTTTTTATTTTTTTTACACTTTTAAAAGTTACTTTCTTAAGTACAAAGATAAATAAAATTAATGTCATGTGACAAACACCCAAAATATTATATAATGCCATTAGATGATTTTCAGTCAATCTCTAAGTTTGCTGGTCATATACGTGACTACCGCTATGTAGTTTGCTAATGAATTAATCAGAAGTAAAATATCATATAAATAACCCATTTACCACTTTACCATTAGCTAGAAGTTAATTTGTAGCTAATTTGTGTTAGCTACTGGAATCAATGCTAGTCTAACCTGGCATTAGTGATGAAAAATGGACAACTTGAATAAATATAGACAGTTAATGTTAGCAAATTAATGCAAATTACCTCAGCATGCTTTTACAAATTAGATGGAGTTCATGTCTTCTATGAGTCTTTGCTTACTCTAGCATATTGAACTATTTTACAGATGTAGGATCAGGAGCGCTTATCCTTAATTTCCACACTGCAGTGTGGTGGCTTATCCATATTCAAACACGCGCAGATAGCTATAGCATCAACTGCATTGTGTAGCATGAGAAGGTCATGGCAGATGATTAATTGGCACACTGACTTCTCTACATTGATGAACCTGATTGGAAGCTTTAAACTGAAATGACTGGGTGCTAAATTGAGCCCTTTAGATTAATAGTGTACAATCATTGGCTGGATGAGAGAAAAGGAGATTTTGAAGATTTAAATAGGAAGGAGTAAAATTAAATTTTATTTAAAGAAGTTACTCTGGCCACTCTGACATCACAGGAAGACATTGCTAGCACAGTTACAGTGATGTTTAATAGGAAGAAAAAAAAATCACTGAATTCAAACATAAAGGACAGGAGTCAAATTTCACTGTTGGATCCTAAAAACAAAAGACCAAGAGCTTCTTTTTTCCCTTACTGCTTTCCACTGATGTTTTAATATTATAGAAATCTGAGAATTAGTGGCGATAGTAAATAGCAGCTATATAACACTGTTGTGCTGAATTACTGCAGAGACTTGGCTCTGTGAGTTAATGATCTATGAAATGAGAAATGGCATTGACAACAATATTGACATGAAAGTTGAAGCTTTGAAACCTGAAACCTCAAAAATCTGTTTGAGCAGAATGTACAGATGGGAAGCTGAGACATCTGGACAGAGTAAAGGACTAAACCCTGAAAACAGACCAAAATATTGTTGAAATAAATGCAATCTAATAAAAGTCAACTCGGATTTTAATAATGAATCTTGGACACCATTGAAGATACCAAGTTCAATATTAAGATTAATATGCAAGTCATTCAGGGTGGATTGTTCCTTTAACTTATACCAATAAGTCTTTGGAAACCTTTTATTAATAACCGTGGTCTTTCATTTAACTATTTTTATCCACTTTGTTCTATTCTCTTTGCTACACATGCTCATATGCATATGAAAGACACTTCAGTCGATTAACTTGAGGCCTTTAAACTCAACCTTCCTTTTAGCAAGGTAGGACCTGTTTATTTCTCACCTTACTTACCTTATTTTATAGTTAAGGGTTTGAAGTCTGATATGACTATATAATGTGATAAGGATATACACTTTTTAAAAGCTAGACTAGATCATTTTATTCTTGTTATTAACAACAATTCAAAGAACTTATCAACAACTGTGATATTGTAGGGATGATTGTTATGCCCTACCAGAGGTAGAGTATAATAGGATTGCTTTTCCTTTCCACTCAGCACATTAATATATTTCCCAGCAGTGGCCTAAAAGGTTTTATACTTATAAGACATTATTACCATTTTACACATATTCAATTTGCTTTTCTCATTAGGGAAGCTGCATGTAACTGTTTAATACATACTTTATTCTAATGAATGTCTTAAGAAATTTCATTTGGGATCAAATACATAGGCGATAGGTTCTGAAGATTATCTGCAGTTGGACCTTTTAAACATTTTACCCCTGCTGATTTTTTTCAGAAGTTCATCATGTTAGTAAAGTATACTGTATTAAAACACTACAAATAGAACAATTTCTCCATATCATGTATTGGAATTAATTGCTCTGCTTGTTTTCCAAGTAAACCTTAGCATATTAATTTTCCTGTTTCTGTAAATTTTGCACAGCCACAGAAACAGCTACTGATTTCCTCTTTCACACTTCTACAGCTAAACTACAAAAGTCATGATGAAGTTTGCAGAAATGCTGCTGTCTTTTAATATGTGCACATTTTTCATTGGTTAGTGACAGCCAATCTCTAAGCAATAACACTCGAAGTTAAGTCAGAATGAAAGATAATTCTTGTTCAGAGACACAGAAGTGCTTGGGGAAATTTAGAGGTATGGATCTACAAACAGATCTGAGCCTTGTAGCGTTTTGTGTGTGTGTTTATTGCTCACTGTATTTAATACACTGAATTAATCTTAATCGTCCTTGCTGAAAAATTATGTGTAACATATGTGATGTGTACAGGGCTCATGTACGAGTCAATATATGTGTGTACCTGCTTAGGTATACACACCCCAAAACAAAACATGTTTTCCCTTTCCTTCCTGTGTGAAAAGCCTTCTCTTCCTGATTCTTCAGTTAATACAGGGAGAAGTCTATAAGGGACGAAAACATTGTTACAACCGACTCCACTCTCCTCTACAGAAGGGCCCCAGTGACTCTCAAAAAAAATTTTTTTTTTTTGAGACCTGACTGCTATTGTCCATATTTAAATTTATGCCACATCATCTAGACTCTTCTGGAAACTGAACATGTAAATGCACACATAATATAGCACAAAAGACTATATTTGACCCCCCAAACTGAAAGAGACGATCCCCATAGAATGATCAAGCACTTGCCCAGTCCTTATTGAATTGGCTATCTGTGATCTGCTCTCTTGCAGTTATCTTCCCAGCTGTGCCATACTCCGAGCTGCACTGCAGGCTGAGAAACTGTTTGATATTATAACACAGCTCTCCTCTTCTCCCCTATCTCTTCCTCTCGCATCATGTTTTGAAATTCTCTGCTTTTACCTCCAGATCTCAAGATACCAAATGCTGCCGACTTCCTTTTCCTCTGAAATATATTTGCTAACATTACTCATTCCTCCAGTTGGGGGAAAAAAAACCCCACCCCGTCTTTGGCAGGTTTTTGTTTATCTCAGAGAATGAGTTTTTCTTTTTTCTTTAAAAAAAATAATTTTATTGATTGCCAAGTGGATATAACTGTAGACTTGCCTTTATAACAACAACAACAACAACATGCTTTTACATACAAGTGATTATACAAGAAAAAATATTTTTAATGTATATTTCCTGATAAATCACAATAATAAAACAATATACAAGCATTAATAAATAGAAAATAAATCTAAGAAAAATTACTACTTATCATGAAAAACAGTAACACAAAATAAAACACCCCAAAACTGCAAGGCCGGGTTAATCAAGTATGTTTTTTAATATATTGGGACTAAAAGTTGCCTCAGCAAAATACTTGGGATGGGTTATACAGCTTCAGGAGATCAGCACAATATTTGTGCACTTTTCATGTCATAAGCTTAATGGGCAGCCAATGTAATGTGGGCTAATGTGACTTTCTTTTCCTGGTTGCAGATTTCTAGTTAAAATGAATTGAACATAAGGGTACAGCAGCACAGCCAGCCAGCAACACAATGCAATGGTCCCAGCTGGAGGTTATAAAAACATGCACTAGTTTATTAGCAATGTGTAAGATTAGCATATGTCAACTGATGGCAACATAATGTTTGCAAATTACATGTACAAGGGAGTATTCTTAAGGGAAGAACAATAAGGTGTCTGGAACTGAACCTTGTGAGACATCGTGTTGCTGTCTTTTAAGTTCTGAAAATTATCCTGATGCAGGAGAACAAACTGATAATGATCTAAAACCTTATCTTTTTAAGAATGTATCTGTTTAAACCAGTCATTTTTTTTTAAAACCTTGCCATTAAAATAATGGTCAATAGTGTCAAATTTTGCCAGCAGTCGAACACTAATTTGCACTATGTTACTTCTGAAAAGCAAACTGAAATACATAATGTGTGTTAGAACAGATCTTTCGAGCAATACATTTCTTGAAAATCTTAAACAGAAAAGCTGTGTGAGAAATTGGACAGAAACTGGGAAGACCAGAGTGGTATAAAAGTTCAGATATGAAAACGAAGCTAAGCAAATGTTAAGGACATTGGCCAAGCCAAGTGACAAATTTATAATGTTTATTCTGGAGCCTTTATTTGACCTCAGTGGTATGTGAATAACATGATTAAGTTAGCGATAAAGATTTTGAACAAAGCACAATTATGCATATATAATGAAACGAAATGGCTTCTGAGCAGCTTAATAATAGACCTCCCAACAGTTTTACACACACACACACACACACACACATTAGAACTGAGCCAAAGCCAGGCAGATTCAGTCTATTAGCTCCTCCGTGTTGCTCTCCAAATTAAAATCTAATTTAAGGGGCTGCTAAATTAAAAAGTGCATTTCATTTTTTCCATCCTGAGTAAAAAGCTTCCATTCCATTAGGCATCTAATTTCAACCTGTCAGAAATCAAGCAATATAATCTCCCTAAGGAGTGCATTTACATGGCCCCGTAATTAGGCTGGGAGAACTGGGATGTTTGGTTTGGTGTGTGTGTGTGTGAGAGAGAGAGAGGAAAGAGATAGAGCGAGAAAAGTTTTTCAAGGATTTGTCTTAATTGTTGTTCTTAATTCCCATTTAATGCATTTTTACACTGCAAATGCATATGCATAGTATTTTTCAAGAATTATTATTACTAGCTGGTCACATCTTCTTGTTCTCCAATTGGGTTGTGCAAAATTCTCACTGGTTATTAGAAATTTCATCTGATAGACTCCTGCTAACATTCAAATAAAATGTAGCAATATAGTAAGTGCCTCTACATTTCCTATGAGAGCACAGATCTCTACATGTGCTCTGAAATAGAGCTTTCTAATAAACAGTAATATTGTCCTGTCCGCCAGAGGATAGGGTGTTTATGATGAGATACCTGGATGAAACTGTATCAATGTCACTAGGTACAGGATTTATGTTGACCTCTATCAGATCAGCTACATCTTGCTAAATCTCTCATTTCCCCTCTGTGCCATGGCAGGCTTTAAAACCAATTTTATGAAAGACATTTCTCCTTCATAGAACATCACTTTCTCTCTCTCACACACACACACACACACACACACACACACAAAACCACAAGCACCCACCTGTTCCCTGGACTATAGCTGCTTAACATTTTCTGTTATCATGTCATAGATGTGGAGACAGGCTCTTAACTCCAGATTGAAGCAAAACATAAATGGAAAATCCAATCAAGCCTTAATCAACACAAATTAGCTGTAAAGCTCACTTAAGCCATGAGCTTGCCACAGATCACAACATTAACTCTCTGGTTTCTTAAGGGTTTTATTATTTTATAATAATATAATGACTAGCTTAAGATATTATTATAAAGTCGTTGTTAACTCGGGCCTCGACCGATCCGGTATGAAATTTA
>CM074963.1:5077946-5104019 GCA_037577455.1 Pangasius macronema
TCAATGATGCTAAGAATGGTGAAGAATCAGCCCAGAACTACACGGGAGGAGCTGGTCAATGCCGTGAAGAGAGCTGGAACCATCGTTTCCAAAGCTACTATGAGTAATACATACACAGATATGTATATATGTGATAGCAATATATTGTCTTATATTTAGCATATATGACAGCGTCGCTTGCGATATAGGGACATATATGTCATATATTACATTTCCGTATGGGCATGCACATTCATATGCATTCCTCTTTAAGTGAAGTGCTACAATGTCGCTGCAAATATTAAGATTATGAAAGAAAAAAGAATATAATAAAATGAATGATATATTTGGTTCTTTCTTCTCATTATCCAGAGATGTGCTCAAGGGAAATAATGAGATTTAATGAGCCATGTTTGGATTTGTGAGGAAAAGGACTTGCTGCACATTATTTGATTTAAAAATAGACCTCATGGATTTTAAAGGTTCTCTTTGTCACTCAGGAATGGAAATGAAATCAGCCCTGTTCACTTTTTAAGATGCTGTAAAATGTAATAAATGCTGTGGTACAGCTAGGTTTAAATGGCGCCACAGACCAGTCATCCAGGTCAAAATATCCCTGCCTCAGGGCAATTCTTACCTTTCATTTTATGTCCTTTTGCATTCATTAACACCCCGTGGAGAAAGAATGTACCAGTCTGATACTTAGAATTGGTACTGTGGCTGATAATGGCTTAAAAAGGAGAGGTTCTCCCTTAATACTGAAACACTGGCCTTGAACCATATAAATGCAAGTAATACTTTTTAATTTTACTAGAATAGAATTGTCCACTACACCTGGTGTCCAAAATTAGATTTTATGTTTAACAATGACATGTTTTGGCCTACCCAAAAAGCAAAGTAATTTCCCCAGACCTGCTTGACTCACCACTTGAAACAACCTCAGAATAAGCCAAGGTTTTACAGTTCTGCAGTCCATTAGTGTTATATGTAGTGTCACACTGAAATCCACTGACATACAGTTCTAAAGTCTTAGGCACACTAATTTTTTAAATGTACATTTTTCATTCATTCTTCAGAATATTCAGTAATGGCTTTACCCTGGTCAGGGTCATGGTGGATCCAGAACCTACCCAGGGAACCCTGGGCATGAGGCATGGACACACACTGGATCCAATCCGTCACAGGGTATCATACACACCGTGCACATACACAAATGCACATTAGTGATACATTAGTATAGCCAGTCCACATACTGGCATGGTTTTGGGAGCCTGGACAAAACCAGTCTGAACTAGGGGAGAACATGGAAAACTCCACACAGACAATTTCACAGGGAAGTATGCCATTTGTAGACCACTTTTTAGATAAAACATGGAGGCTTTTTTTCATTTTTTCCTGCAGAAACTGAAGTAAGTGCCACTGCCAAAGTCTCCAGTAAAACTCTGGCAGGTTCTCCATGATGCCTGGAAAGCAGTTGGTTTCTTTATAAAACCGATAGGGTTGGCTTAGTTTATTACTGTTTGCTGCACTTTACATTCAATTTTTTATATGTAGAATTTTGTGTTCTAAAATTGCATGAATTATACAGTATTTGCACAACAGCTGTGTAGAACTCTCTATTCTGATTGGTCAAAAGGTGTTGTATAACAGCACTGCTCTGACAGTAGTGCTGGCTGGAAGGCAAACTACAGGTTTAGATTAATGTATTTGTTATCATGTCTGCAATAACAGCTAATTCACAGGGACTTGTATATGGAAAACAGATTAAAAAACCTGCTGTTATTTAACAAAGAAAAGTTTTGATATGGTGATATTTTGTGACAGCTGCTGTAATGTAAATAACAGGAAATAGCTTGTATTTGTAATTGTTATCATGGCTGTAGTATAAGAGGAATAAAACACTTCAGGAAGTGCTGTTATAGGAAAATGATCAACTTTAGTACATATAATACTTTATATAAAACACACTCCTCATGAATCCAGCTGAATATCATGAGCAGCTGTAGCTGGTGTGGCAGCTGCATCTAACATCCTCGCCTTAATGCTGTGATCATGCTGTTTAAGAAATTGCTTTATGTGGAGTCCTAAAGCCGATCCATCCGTGTCACTGGCATCAAATGTCTTGTGGTGTGAAAAAGTATTTACTGCCTCTATTGTGCCAATATAAAACTCAGGAATGTGCTTATATTGTGTGTGTGTGTGTGTGTGTGACTCAGGTAATGAGTTAGATAAGTGTTGGTGTTGTGTTTATGGCAAGGATTAACTCTGACGTTGTTCTTTAATATCCATGTAGGAAACTTAATTTACTAGTCTTTATATAACAGCATAAAGATAAATATACACAGCAACCGAAGTTATCTCATGCATGTGCAAACAGTTGCAAGTATTTTCAGCTATTATTTTCCTATTTTATTGTCCTTTATTGTGGACATGAATTTAGAATCCCTCATATATCTTCATCTGTATGATAATAAGAGATAATAGCAGTGCACATTCAGTGTACATGTTCAAATTTGAAGAATTTGCATCACTCGGCAGGCTTTTCAAATATTCTAATCTTTCATGAGTTTTCCTCCACTCTTTGCTCACAGGCATCTTTCTCTGCAATTATATCCTTTCAAGCAACTGTCTTTATTAAGATTTTGAGTATAATAATGCCATAGTCTGCTTTAACAATTCCTTGTGTTATTATTTTGTTTTGCATTTTTGTTCATTTACCTAGATGGTTCCACTATGCCAATGACTGAGTTTGTGACAAAACTTGATCCATACTAGTACAGTACAAGTAACGTTCCCACAAATACTATACTTCAGCTGGCAAATGTCTGGTGAGGCCATCAAACTGTGCACAGACAAAAGCATTACAAAAGATGTGGGAAATCCACTCAGGCGTGGCTCCTCCAAAGTGTGCAAATGATCATCATCTACAAAAGGCCATTGTTGGTTGTTTCTCTAGTATGAATCAATGTTCTTTCCCAGATCTCCTTGAAAAAGGCTGATTGTGGAAGACAAATCGAAGAGCACAAAAGACTATGAACAACAGTGCAGCACTTGCAAAGGGCCTGGATTTGTTGAGTCAATGTAACTTTTTAGATATTCACACAATGGAAGTAAAGCCTAGGGATTCAGAATTGTGCATCTTGACACACTAAATGTTTGCATCTGTGTGCGTACTGAAAAGTTAAATTCAATTTTTGTCATTTCAGTGTCTGAAATTTTTGAAATAAAATCAAAGAGCATTCAGTGTGGCATTGTGGCAACTTATAATGGTAATGTAAACATGAATGGGGATGGAGGTTCAAAGACTTAATGATCAAATGGTAGCCTGTGTCGATGTGTTCAGCTGAGAAGTGCTTATCTGGTCTAATTGTGCTGTCTAATCAATAACGTCTGTAGGCCAGAAAGATCTGAGACTCTGCCACACAAGTTTATGCTGAAGAAACTAAGAAACTGGGAACAGATCAAAGTCTGTTGGAGCATGGAGAGTCCGTGCACATGCTGATATTCAGTGCATCCTTCCTTTGGGGAAAAGAAAATTATCACATGAATAATAATGTGAGTCCTACATTATTAAATCAAGCGCAATCAGCATGATCATGATTGGCATTGCCTAATTAATAAATAGGGACATCAAAGGTAGATCATTCAGTTGTCAAGCTGAGATAAGGTTTTAGAATCATGTTTATGTCATTTGTGATGCTTCTGTTAATTTTTACATTTTAAATGGCTGGCAAGCAAAGCCCAAAAGCAACGAGCATTGCTTTTACAAATAACAAAATCACCAAATGATCAATAAACACTATTAGATTAGAATAAAAACATGGGTGTCAGGTGAAATACACTACATTATGCCTTCACTTTTAAATGACAATAAAACAAAACAAACAAACAAACAAACTAAAAAACAACATTGTAACACACACTCACTGACCACTTTATTATTTATTATTTATTATTTATCATGCAGAAACAGGTCTAGAGCTTTAATGTTAACATCGAATATCCAAATCGGAGAAAAGAATGTGAGAATGGAACAGGCAATGATTTTCTGTTCTTCATTCTTCCAGTTTCGGTGAGCTTGTGCGCACTGTAGCCTCAGGTTTCTGTTCTTAGCTGACTGAAATAGAACCTGATGTGATCTCCTGCTGTTTTAGCCACCTGCCTTAAGGTTCAAAGTGCTGTGCATTCTGAGATGCAAACTGCTGTTTTTCCACTATAATTTAAATAAGTTAGTCAAGTCGTTCTTGTGCATGGCATGGTGCTGTCGTGAGTACCATTGCTGCCTTAAGGCTCCAGGGTTACTCTCTGTTTGCACTGTTTGTGTGTAGTTTCAGTGGATTGGATATGCTAAATTGCCCCTAGATGTGTATGAATGAGTGTATGAATGTATGTGTATGGTGCCCTATGATGGATTGACATCCCATGCAAGTTTTACCACATTGTGCCCTTGATGATGATGAATTAGTCGTCAAGTTTACCAGCAACCATTAAATGCTGAACAGCCGTTAAATCAACCTATCTGATTAGATTGCATTTTCACACACACACACACAAAAATCCTGGTCTTTCCTGTTTGAATACTGAGCAAACCCCCACCTGAAAATACATCTTTAAGTTTAAAGTAACCACCTTAAGGAGGCCGTTATAGCAGCAAAGAAGGACCAAATCCATATTAATGACCATGGTTTGGGAATGGGATATTCAACAAGGTGTTCACATACCGTTGGCCATATAGTGTAGTCATCTCCTTTTCTCTGGTTAAAAGGACAATGACTGATGCCCATTTTGTGTTAAATAAACACTCACCATCCACTTTATTAGGAATGCCTGTACACCTGCACACTGTTGCAGTTATCTAATCAGCCAATCATGTGGCAGCAGGACAACGCACAAAATCAAACAGGTTAAGAGCTTCAGTCAACATTCACGTCAAACATCAGAATGAAGAAAAAGTGTGATCTCTGTGACTTGGAGCATGGTACGGTTGTTGGTACCAGATGGCTTGGTTTGAGTATTTCATGAACTGCTGATCTCCTGGGATTTTCACACACAACAGTCTCTAGAGTTAATACAGAATGGTTCAAAAAAAAAATATATAACATTGAGTGAGCGACAGTTCTGTGGGTGGAAATGCTTTGTTGATAAGAGAGGTTAGAGGAAAATGGTCATAAGGGTTTCAGCTGCCAGGAAGGATATAGTAACTCATATAATCACTCTCTACACTCTTTTCCACTACTCTGTAGTGAGCAGAAATGCATTTCAGCATGCACAAAACATCAAATCTTGTCAAAACAAGAGCTTTGTTTCTCTAATGTGAAGTGGGATTTTGTTCCACAATTTTTCATCATTGTGCTGTATTCAGAGTTCAGTGACATGTGCGTAGTGAAGAGTTAGTACCGAAGCTTTGCACATCAGTATTCAAACTATAGACTTACATACTACTTATATAGATATTTGCGTGGGAGTTGTGCTTGCAGGATGAAACCAATAAAGCATATCTCACTAACACATAATTCTGACCTTGAATTCAAGTCGATTTTCTGGCGAGATATCAGCATAAGCAGGAAGCAGTATTAAGTCCAGCACCATGGTCTGACAGGTCGATGTAATATGTCATGCTAAAATTCATGGTTTGATCTTTTTAAATATTCTCAAAAAAACTATGGGAGCACATTTGAGGCCAATACTAATTCAATTCAATTTTATTTGTATAGCTTTTTTTTTTTTTTTAACAGTGGGCATTGTCTCAAAGCAGCTTTACTGAAATAAATAGTTTCAAATTAAATTAAACCAAAATAAATTGTAAATATGTGAATTTATCCCTAGTAAATACTTACTTACTAATATTATTTATTAATGAATAGGATCCTCCCTGTAAATTCCATGGAAGGTTTGTGAAAGTCTGTGTGGCTGCGTCACAGCTCCAGGGTCACTGGTTTGATCCCCAGCTCAGCTTACAGTTTGTGTGGAGTTTCGCAAATTTGCCCTGTGTGGGTTTCCACCAGGTTCTCTTACTCGCTGTACTTCTGATTTATTAAGCAAAATATGCTGCTGCATATTGTTAAATTAAGATGAAACTATTCAAACAACAATATATAGCTGGAATACTAGACTCCTCTTAATTGCTTGCTATCTTCTTTTCTTCTCTCTATATTTACATTCATATACACTTTATATTAGGCCCCATAATTCCATTGAAGGGAAACTACAGCATACAAAGACATCCTACGCACCCGTGTGCTTCAAACTTTGTGGCAACAGTTTGAGGAAGGGTTATATATATATGAGTGTGATGGGCAGGTGTCCACAAACTTTTGGCCACATAGTGTATAAAAGAAAAAAATAATTCAGGAACAAAGGCAAGTGCTTCAGTCTGAAGGTGGTGGTCTAGACACGATTGAATAACCCTGTCTCTGACAATTCTACTTTAAAATTCTACTACAAAAATCTCGCAAGCTCAGAGGGATAAACTACACACAAGTAATTTAAATTAATCTGAATCTTATACACTAGTGTATATACACACTAGCACGGTAAACGAAATTTTAGAACTTAGAAGCCAGTCAGTAAAATTTAACGGGTTATTGTAAATCTTGAAGTTAGCACTTTTTCTTTTTCCCCGTTTCTTAAGCATCTTTTATGACCAAAATTTATAAGTCTCTTATGACTGGTATGAAAAACAATAAAACTTCCCTCAGACAATAAACTTCCTATGAATTCCTATGCAGTTTTTGCTCTGGTGGTAATTTTCCCAAAAACTTCTAAAACACATCTGCAATTGCTTAAAAAAAATTATGTTTAATCAGATTCTGAGAGTGTAAAAATAATACCATAATAAGAATGTCATTAAAAAACAGTGACATTGATGTGAAAGTTCTTAATCGTTTTCAGTTCAGTTCAATAGCCTTATATACAGCCTTAGAATTTACTATTAAATGCCGACTTCAATCAGCAGACTTCGCTCTCGACTCATCTCTTTCTACATGTTTTTGATACAACAACCTTGCTAACCCAAGATAGATATTTACTCTCCATTGTATATGATAAGAATAAGCAGAGGCCATTTATTTGTGCCATTTTCACAATCAAGCTAAACTGCTTGTTTCAAGTGATGCAAATATGTATCAATACGTAAGCAAAATATTAGCATTTTATTGTGATCATGTATATGCACTGACCTTCAGTGAGGTTAAGACAGAATCCACAATAGCAATCCAAAATATAGGCCACACAGAGCACATTCCCCTTTGTCACAAGACAAACGTAATATTGATGAAATTGTTCATTTTGCATTTAATCTGTGGAAACCCATTGCTTTTGTATTCATAGTTCCTAAAGGGTAGGAAAAGTTTATTGCTTGTTTTGCTTGTAAATGCTTTCCAAAAATCCCACTGTCATATAAAGACGAAATGTTAGTGATACCTGGTCAGACAAAGACTAAAGACTCTAAGGCTCTGACTAAAAAGCCCACCCACACTGAAGATGGCAGAGATGGATTCTGTACAGCTCCTAAAGTAATGGCTTGGTGTGGCTGTACTTTGTAATATAACTCTGACTGGTAAGAGAGAGGGAAGAGGAGGAGTAGAGCCTAGCGTTTCCTCACCATACTAATATCTGGGATTTAATTTGAAGTAAAGCAGGAAATTGATTCTCGCTCCACAGTAGCACACCACACAGCAGCGGTGATTAAACTGTAAGGAACAGAGGAGGCTCTTGTGCTGTGACTCGTGGAAGAGAGTCCCTCTAGAGTTTGCTGCGGTGTGCATGAATGCTGGTCGAATACAGTTTAGCATTCAGCATTCGTGGTATCTCACATTCAGGCCTAGTGCTATGTCAACAAATAATATGATTCGTATTGGTTAAAGAGAATTACATCAAGTGACACTGTCATCCTATGATGATTAATTGGGTATCATACTTTCATACTGAATTTAACATAATCAGATATGACAAGTCTGTTATTATTTTGATATCTATTCATGTAGATCTTTTTATCTAAAAAAAAAAAAAAGCTTGCATTTTAGGCCTGCAGAGATCCAGTTTTAATCTGATGTGAAATCAGCATGAAAGTGAACTAATAAGAAGGTGGAGCCATTCCATTTAGTCTAATACTTCAGAAAGCTTATAAGAATACGGTGTGTGTGTGTGTGAGAGAGAGAGAGAGAGAGAGAGAGATATGTGAGAGACATAAAGTTTGTGCAAGTGCTCCTGTTTGTACGCTGATAAGAGGAAATGGGTCAGTATTTTTCACAGTTGGAACACTTAAACACACAGACAGCTGAGCTGCAGTTAACAACACAGCATCACTCTGCAACACACACACACACACACACACACACACACACACACACACACACACACACACACACACACACACACACACACAGAATCACCAAACTGCAGCTGTATTCAATCAGATTCATTCAGCTTTTACACCTTTGTGGTAACATGAAAGCAGCATTGCTGTTCATCCACGTTTATCTAGAATGTGACTACTTTTTCATTAAACAACATTGACTGACCAATATACATATCAGCTGCTAATGTATCACTCTCCTATCCCACAGCTGCTTCTATCAGCATCTTGATTGAATGGTTTGTTCTTTGGCAGATAGCTTGCAATTTGTCACGGCTGCCGTTGGACCGCATTCAGCTCCCATTTTGTTCTTCAGAATGAGTACGTGGCAAGTGGCCAGCGCTGCTCCTGGTAAGGTCTTCTTTTCCTTGGCTTAAATACTCTCATATCTTTTCAGCTCGTTTCCCTGGATAGTTCTTCATAGTGAAACATGTCTAAACAAGTTATTGCTGTTTTGAATCAGCAGTTTGACAGTAGCTTCTGCCTTAACTACTTAGGGGAATATAGTACCCAAGAGTCACATTTTCATTAAATTTGCTTTGACAAAGCCAACATTCTGTCCTTAATCACATATTATCACTGCAACCACTTTAAACAGTTAGTCCTTGTAGAGCACTAAAGTTGCCATTTTTGTTATTTATTAGACAGTTTAAACTATTTTTAAGTTTATTTACTTTTTTTAATGCATAATTTTATTTTAAACATACTACTTTTTATTTACATTCTTATCTCTATTCCATGCAGACAAAAAAAAAACTAAATTTACAGTCAGTCTTGATGTTATTCACCTACTCTGCTCTATTTTGTACTTAATTCATGCTTCAGTTACTTCATGCTTCAAGTCAAGTCAAGTCAAGTCAAGTGGAGTTTATTGTCATTTCAGCCATACACAAGTACATAGTGAAACAAAACAACATTTCTCCAGGACCAAAGTACTACATAAGACAAACACAGAACAACACAGAACTACAAGGGACGACATAATTTATACATAAAGTGCACAAGTGCAAGCATGTGCATACAGCACAAGACAGTACAGTGACTACTGAGACAGACAATGGGCACAGTAAGTCCCAGTGCAGTGCCAAAAAGGACACAGTTCTGTTTAAAAGTGAATCTTGTGACAATAGTGCAAAGAGTACAAAAGTACAATACAAGTAGCTGAAATAAGAAGTAGCAGCCTATGTACAGTATAATAAGTATTGTAGCAGCATAATGTAATGTGCAAAAACTTGCAAAAAAAAAAAATTGCAAAGAGGATGGAGGATGCTCAGTTGTGTGTGCATATATGTATGTGTGTGTGTTCTTTCAGTCCAGTTCTAGGTATTGAGGAGTCATAAGGCATAAGGGAAGAAACTATTACACAGTCTGGTTGTGAGGGCCCTAATGCTTCAGTGCTGTTTACCAGATAGCAGGAGGGTAAAGAGTGTGTGAAAGGGGTGTGTGGGGTCATCCACAATGCTGGTGGCTTTGCGGATGCAGTGTGAGGTGTAAATGTCCGTGATGGAGGGAAGAGAGACCCCGATGATNCAATTCCCAAACCAGGCAGTGATGCAGCTGCACAGGATGCTCTCGATAGTCCCTCTGTAGAACATGGTGAGGATGGGTGGTGGGAGATGTGCTTCAGTTCCCCCTCCCAATTTTTGTTTTTAATCAATATGAAACTGCTTTTCAGCTTTTCATATTGACAGCCAATGTCTGGCCTTTCTTTTTTGAATTCTATTTTTTTTTTCCAATTTGATGACTATTAAATGCTCTTATTATCATATCATGAGAGGAAAGAGTACTAATGACAGCTCTCATTAATTGGCTTTGTTTGACTTGATACATTAGACTGAAGTACATTTGAAATAGGCAGTGTATCAATCGCTAATAAGAATGTAAGCGATAATACTGATCATACTTTGTGGTTTCTACACCAACACTCTGAGCCCATTAATTAGAGTGATTAGCCACAAACATTTCACTCTGTTGTCATTAATTTAGCGAAGGAGTTGCTGACATGAGAATAGTTCATTAGCATAAGTAGTAATTTTGTCCTCTTGAGTAGTGTATTCCAGTACCACAATTATACTCGAAAACATAAAGCCGGCAACTTTTATGAAAATCAACACACGTTTCTTTTCTCCAGTCTTATGCTGGCTTCAAATAAGCTTAAGAACTAAGTGGATTTCAAATTGGCACTGAATGAATACAAGTACACAAAATTTTAGCCTCCTACTTAGAGAACTACAATTCACTGTACCACTCCTGGCTGATCACACTTCAGTCAACTTCACTCTTTCAAACAACACTTGGCTCATGAAACTAGAAACTATGGTTCTTGAATTGAAAANACTAGTATCTAGCATGCTGTTGTTTGTGGGTAAGATAACTCCATACAGAAAAAATGGCTTGATTTAATCATCGCTGAGCTGAGATAAAACAGCCTCAGGATGGTCTCTCACCAATGGCCAAGCAGACAGGAAAGTAACCCCTGAGAGATGAGATATGAAGGAGCAAAAAAACTATAGTGAGAGAGGAAAGACACACATCAGAAATGATTATGAATCCAGAGAGCAGCTTTGTTATTGATTTTTTCATCTTCACTTCACTCATAAATAGCAGAGTGAGACAGTGTCTCATCTAGAAGCTCCATCTCCCTGTTTACCAACAGCTCCCTGAACAGCAGGCACAATGCAATCAATCACGCTGTGCAGGTTTCAGCTTCTGCAAAATTCATACAGAAATGCAAGCAAGGCCCTGCTCTCTGAAGCAGCCTGTGCTCATCATGTCCCTCAAGGCTGAGGGTGACCGGAAGATGACACTAGGCTGACATAGAACTGTTACTGTTGTGCTGATATAAACGTTCAACTTTTGTAACAATTTGCACACGTAGGCTGCCAGAAAACTTAAGAATCCATTAGGATTCATAGTGTTCCTGAGAAAGGTTCTTTGTCCCTCTTGGGAAACCCTATAAACAATATATATTACTATTAATATATATGGAAGTGGAGAAATTTCTTCCAGTAAATTGTTTTAAGAGTGTTGGAGTTGATTTAGTGCTTGTAGATTTTTTACAGTTCCATTTATATGAAATTCTGGTGCAAGAATATTGCTTGTGCTGCTTGAAATGTATGATTGTGCATGAGACTGAATTATCTATGTTAACCTCGGATGCTGAAATATATGAGATTATGCAAAACACTTCATTCCATCTGTTTTATGTGCCTGACACATACAGCAGTAATATTTGTTTGGCCATAATATTGTAATATTGACAGCAAACATTTTTTTTATTTTCTCCTATTACTAGAACTAATCAGGANTCCTACTGTCCTGTGTACAGAATGACAGTAGCCTTGGGAGCATTTTAACCTAATCTGTGTGTTTGACCATGTAAAATGAAATCAGTTGCATGGCATGAACAAGTGGAGTGACAAATGAGTGGCACTGTCGATGGCAGGGTAGGAAGCCAGCAAACATATAAGCATACTGTGCATTCCTGTGTAAATGATTGCATGTTTTGGTAAACTGCCGAAAGTATAGAGTGTTCCAGTACCACTTTTGATTGACCACTGATTTAAAAAAAATCTGACAGATATAAGCTGATGTTCCACTAATTTGGTAGCTTTCCTAGTAGATTCCCTTACCTTACTTAGTTACCACAATTGTTTAAGATTAGTCACTAAATTATTATACTTTCATTAGCATTGCTGTTTATTACATTCAGGAGTTATCATTACACTTTAGTCATCATTGTAGTTTATTATAGTGATTAGTCATTACTGAATAACTGCAATGGTAACACTTGCTTATTTACTGCTAAGTACTGTTAGTAAGTACTTAAACATTAATTAATCATAATGTAAAGTGTCACCATAAATTTCCACAAATTGTAAGTGCAGACAATGTGTCTATGATGTACAGAACCATTTCTATTTTAAGATATATTGCAAAGTTTGGAAAAGGAAAGGGGGATTATGGAGCGGCTAAGCTCTGAAACGAATGCACCACATTGAGCTTGTTTCCTACACAAAGACTGAAAAAAAAGAATAAAGCTGTGTCTCACTTTTCTAATGCCTGCATTTTTGAGCAAGTTTCAGGTCTGTTGTGTGATTTTTAAGATGTAGTTGGATTGGAAACCTGGCAACCCTGGTTAATTATATTACAGTCATAGGAAAAAGAAAGTACACTCTGCTTTAGCAACAATAACTTGAAGTAAACTTTTTCTGTAGGAGTTTATCAGTCTCTCACATCATTTATGGGAAATTCTGGCCCACTCTTCTTTACAACATTGCTTCGGTTTATTAATGTTTGAGGGCATTCATTTATGCTCATGTTCCATATTCTTTCTGGAGAGAAGGGGCTTTTTCCTAGGAACTCTTCCATGAAAGCTATAAGCTTGTTCAGTCTTTTTCTGATTGTGCTATAATGAACATTAATATTTAATGTACTTACAGAGGCCTGTAGGTCACATGATGTAGCTCTTGGGGTTTCTATATTTCTGAGCATTAAACAGTCTGACCTTGGAATGTATTTGCTGGGACGCCCACTCCAGGGAAGATTGGCAAGTGTATTGAAGACTCTCCATTTGTAAACAATCCTTCTCACTGTAGAATGGTGAATTTTAAATTGTTTGGAGATGGCCTTATAATCCTTCCCAGATTGATTAGCAGCAACAATTGCTTCTCTGAGGTCATGGCTGATGTCCTTTCTTCTTGGCATGATGTAGATAAACACCTGAGGGCTCCAGAACACCAAACTGCCAAAAGTTCTGCTTTTATAGAGGTAGTCACACTTCTTGATGATTAAGCAATCTTGTGCATTTCTTTAGTAACACCTAGCTTAATGACTGTGGAAGTAGGAAGGGTGTACTTCATTTTTCCCAGCTGATTTCTGAGTGATGGTTTACTTTTTGGGATAACATGACTACATACTGAAATCTGTTGTATTTTTTTGTTGTCACCTGAGTTTATTTGTTTGTTTATAGAAGTTGGTGAGGACCACATAATTGTTATTTATGGCCTGATAAATAAAAACAGAGATCTGAAGGAGGGTGTACTTTCTTTCTCCCATGACTGTAGCTCTTCTGTGTGCACCTTGCTACCAACAGCAATGACAGGACCTGCTGTATTGAACAGAGTTTTAAAAAAAAAAAAATCTTAAACCACTCAGAAAGAACTGCTAGACTGTATGCTGGATAACTGTATGTTGTCGACTCTCCACTGACTAGTACAGGGTACTCTAAAACTTCATTAGATAGTAGCCTACTGCATAATTCAAGTGTGATAACCTCTTGACACAAGCAGAAGATGAGTAGCAATGAGTAGCAACCATGAATTGAACCACAATGTAGGGCAATAGTGACCACAGCATCTATGCTAGATGAACAGATAAACATGCCATGCATCCAATCCTAATGTTTAAGGGATGAATGAGGTTCTTTTTAAATTATTATGTATTTTGGGTGACTGTTTACATTGCTGAGTTCCCCTTCTGATCTGAACTTGTATTTAGTCCTGGACAGTGTGTAGAATTCATAGTTGGATAGACTGAACTAAGCAACAAGGGCTTGTGGAGCATTACAGTGGCTCCCATCTACAACAATCATTTTTCATTCATGGATTGTAGTGCAAGCAAATGTACATGGACTGAGATTGGTCATTTACATTCTTTCTTTTCTTTTCTTTTATTTTTTTTTTATATTTTTAGTTGCATGTTTTAGTATAGACCTTATTTACATTGTAGGTGTTACTAAGTGTTACTGGAAGTGTTAATGCTAGCAGGGATGGTGTGCATGCACTATGGAATAGTGGAATGGAATATAGCTCATAAAAAAATTTCACATGTGCTGTTTTGTATGAAGTCAGCCTGAATGGTTTGACATCACCAGCCACAGTAGGACATCCAGGGGATGCACTGTCCGAACAAAAGCTCAGTCTGTTAGGATAGTGCCCTACAATGAAGTGACTATGGGGGAAAATATATTCCATCAATTATAGACACAGGATCACAAGTGCCATTCCTTAGTGAATCTTTGTTGTGTAAACATTATGGGCCTTGGGAACCAGAAGGAGTAAAGGCCATCTCTTTGTTAACTGCTAATGGGCTTATAATTCCACAGTATGTTATGAAGTGATGGATTTCATTATAGGGGTGTAGAGGTGAGCCAGAAGAGAGTAATATTGGAGAAAGATACCTGTATGAGCACCAGGGTGGGAATACTGGAAATGAATGTAATAATATTGGGAGGAGTTATACCAAATTTGGGCCACCCATACTTGACTGCATTTAAACTGGCTATTCCTGATGAGAGGGGTTTAAAGTAAATTTATCTAAGGGCAACTAGAGGTTCTGATTCTGGGGCAGTCGTGGCCTAATGGTCTGAGAGTCGGACTTGTAACCCGATGGTGAACCCGAAGGTCGTGGGTTCAAGTCTCGGGTCCGGCAGGGATTGTAGGTGGGGGTAGTGAATGACCAGCGCTCTCTGCCACCCTCAATACCACGACTGNTTGGCCACAAAGTCACTTCACCTCACTTAAAATAACGGTAATAATAATGATGTGTGGTGTGCATTTATTGTAGAATAGTGGTGTATTGTCAAGTCAAGTCAAATGGAGTTTATTGTCATTCAACCATATACAACCAGTACATAGTGGAACGAAATGTTTCTCCAGGACCAAGGTGCTACATAAGACAAATACAGAACTACAAGGGACTACATAAATTTACATAAGTGCAGAAGTGCAAACATGTGCAGACAGCACAAGACTATGACTACTGGGATAGACAGTAAGGGCACAGTAAGTACCAGTACACAGTTCTATTTGAAAGTGAATCCAGTGACAATTGTGCAAAGAGTACAATATAAGTTGCTGAAATAGTGTAAACATAAGAAATAGTTGCACATATTAGATTTAGAGTGGGAAATGATTAGATTAGATTTGATATAAAAGGATTTGCGTGTTTTCACATGCTCTCACTCATTGCCTAAGCCCAATTACACTTCATTTATAATATTTTTATATTGCTTTCTGTGTGCCTGTTGTCATGCCTGAGGATATACATGTTTTTGATTTATATTACAACATTTATATACTTTGTTGGAGCCAAATAAAGGCCTCTAGATTTAGAGAAAGCATTGTGCTTAGGCTATTTAAGTGTGGACAAAAAAAAAATTGGGGGTAAGAAAATCTATCATATTTTTAAAAATCCTATATAACAGTGGGGGCATTTATATCAATGCTCCAAGAAGTTGAAATAAAATGAAATTAATTCCATATACTTATTCATAACTTCTGCTCAACATAGAGGGTCCAGATAAAGATGGATGTATTTTTAAATGTCAGGCTTTGAGAGGATGACTATTACTGAGAGTTAGAGCAGATTAAAATATAAGTATATAACTGACTTTAAACGATGCCACCAGAACTATTTGTATTGTTGCTAAATTGTAAATTGTAAATATTGTGACAGAGGGATAATTATGCACTGAATACTGAATATCAGAATGGATGATTAGATTAGATGCTTGTAAAGATACACTAACTGAGCACTTTATTAGGAACACCTGTACACCTACTCATTCATGTAATTATCTAATCATCTAATCAGCCAATCATGTGGGTAATGTTCACATCAACCATCAGAACGGGGAAAAAATGAGATCTCAGTGATTTTGACTGTGGCATGATTGTTGGTGCCAGACAGGCTGGTTTGAGTATTTCTATAACTGCTGATCTCCTGGGCTTTTCACGCACAACAGTCTCTACTTAGAATGGTGTAATAAAGTAAAAACATCCAGCAGCAGTTCTGAGGATGGAAATGCCTTGTTGATGAGATAGGTTATGAATGCCCAGACAGGTACAAGCTGACAGAAAGGCTACAATAACTCAAATAACCACTCTGTACAATTGTCGTGAACAGAAAAGCATTTTTCAGAACACGTCAAAGTGAAGACCAAAGAACAAGAACAAAACTGAGCACACATATGGTAGGGTCAGAATTTGGTGCCAACAGCATGAATCCATGGATCCAACCTACCTTTTGTCAACAGTCCAGGGTGGAGGTAGTGTAATGGTGTGGGGAATGTTTTCTTGGCACACTTTGGCCCTGTTAATACCAATCAATCTTCGCTTGAATGCCGCAGCCTACTTGAATATTGTTACTGACAATGAGCATCCCTTCATGGCCACAGTTTATAGTGTTAGTATTATGTATTATGTTCCTTATACACTG
Source organism: Pangasius macronema (assembly GCA_037577455.1). Lineage (NCBI taxonomy): Eukaryota > Metazoa > Chordata > Actinopteri > Siluriformes > Pangasiidae > Pangasius > Pangasius macronema. The sequence goes on from CM074963.1 coordinate 5,094,502, forward strand.
CTCAGTGAGTGTATAACTTTTGCATATGATTCTGTGGAAATTTTCTTTTTCTTTTTATCAGCAAATTGGAAAATATATGGTTGCACTTGATATCCACTATCCCTAAACCCAATCTTTTAAAGCAGGGAGGAATCGAATATGTTTCTCATTTCAGATGATTAGACACATAACCCGAACATGTGTAATGGTTGTGACTTGCACTTGGTCAAGACACTGAGGCGATATAGCTATAGCTGCTATAGCTATACATGCTCTTAAAATATTCCTTTAAAGCCCATACCGATTTTAAGACATGTTTTAGCATTAAATATGTGCCTTCAGGGATAATAAAGTACTTATTACATCTTTAGTCCATTTATTAGGCTTTGAAAAGCAAATGTCTTTTTGAAGATGGCTTCTCAAGGCCTTGTCTCCTTTGCTGAGGGTTGTTTACATGAAGAAGAAAAAAAAACCAGAAAAAGAAGTCACTTCTAACGTGCCTCTGAAATCACTAATTATCACGAATACCAAAGACCCATTTAGAAGGAACATTTCTTCAACATTCCTTTGAGGTTCATTTTATTTGAATAAATTTAACATTTATCTCTCTATCATCTCTTAAATATTTAGTTCTCTCTGACCTTGTGAGGATCTTGTTATTTTACCACACTCTATACTTCAAGTTCTTATTGATTCAGCTGTTTTATTTTGCTTTTTTGAAGGATGCATTTGTGCAATGTCCCTTGACTTAGCACTCCTGAGCAGAGTTACACTTCTTTACTGAGCATTTGTAAAGGCAGTTTATCAGTGTGGAGGTGATGTGAGAGTCCTATACATTACCACACGCTGAAAGATGTCCTCTGGCAATGCTGAACCTTTAAGTGACAGTGTAAGTTATTGCAGACCACCAGCATAGTCAATTTTACAGTGAGGGTAAACTCCTGGGAAGGATGTACACTGTTTACTCAAGCAACTGTGATCTGACCTTTAAATCATCCTCAGCCCATGATGTCAGTCCCATGATATCAGCTGTAGAACTGAGACAATTTTATACACACGCACACACTCCGAAACAGACAAACAGAGGATAGTCCCAATTAAAGAATACTGTTGGTTCCATAACTTTTGATCCAAATGTCTTTTAATTGCATTTGTGGCTGGCTGTCATTCACCATGGACAATCATTTTGGTAATTGGGCCCATGTTGTGAATTTATGCCAACTCTCAAGTGAATATAACGGGGCAAGTTTTCACATGCAAAACCAAGTTCTGCTCTCATGAGGGGGATTGGTGTTGCGGAAAATTGCATCATATAAAATAGGATTTGGTTCAAAAATACTGAGCCTATTCTTAACTTTGCAGAACATCAACATGACTTGCTTCAGATGAACACACTGTGGGGTCATTAGTAAGTGCTGTACCGAATTGACATTGTGTCAACGTTAACACAAGTATTGTTTATGTGTCTGGCTATGTTGTGGTCCAATATGACAATATCTCCTAGTATAGAGTATACTATCACTGACATTAATGTATTTGGCAGGTCTCTGGCTGTTTTTCCTACAACTATCTTGAATTTGTTTTTGGTCTGTTGTTAAAACTTTATTATTCCTTTATTATATATTTTGAAAAATGCATCACCTGGTAGCACTTTAACAGGACATTCATTCTCTCTCTATTTAGTAGGCAATTAAGTAAGCAAAGAGAAATTAAACCAGAAAGTAGACTTGTATATGTACTTTTAAGTCATATTTTCAAGAAAGCCCTGTCCCATCAATTTGGTGGCATGCAAATAACATATTTATAACATGTTTATAAATCTCAGAATAATATCTGGTACCTATTTTGTACATGTTAAGAACAAGTGTGAAAGGCAGAACTAAATTGATAGATACATGAGTGGAATTGAGTGGAATTAAAGTGGCAGTGCAGTATAACTATTGTCAACAGTGTAAACACTGTAAACGGCGATATTTGGTATTTTTTTCAACATACTTTGCAATATTTTTCACATTATTTAATGTAGGCAAAGTACAATCACTACATTATTACATTCCAAGATGTATCCAGTGTGGTAACAAGCACTGCTGTATAAATTTCACCTAATTTAATATGTACACTAAAATTATACATGCAAATAGTTACCAGAAATTACTTGTAATTACAATACACCTTCCTACTACAGACAATATATGTAACATATCACAAATCTCTTAAAAAAATGAACATTTGCAACATGAGCAAGGCAATGGATTCATTTTTACATGGTGCTTTTCTGTGCAATTCAATCACTATAGCAACTCCCCATAGTAGTAACAAAGGGTCAAGGTGGGATACCATGATACTGTATTTTGCACAATAGTGGTATTCAAGTTCCTCTCAGTAAGAGAGAAAGGCACTGCTGACCACCAAACAGTATGACCTATCATGTGTACTTAGCATGGTAATCGCAGGAGCCAACAACCCACTGTGTCGCTTGGATCAAGCTGAGCCATTAATGAGGTTAAAATGTAAACAATCCCTCTCTGCTCTGAACCCCTTAAACTGAAGGACCAAGAGGTCTACAATCAGGGATGCCAGCGGGACAGGGTCGTCTGAGCAACAGCCATTACTGTCAGAAGCATTTATCTAAACTCTCTCTCTCTCTCTCTCTCTCTCTCTCCCTCTCTTATTTTGAGAGCTTTTGTGCAGAATCTTAGGGACAGAGACACATCAAGAAGCCTTGGACTGTATACGCTTGTTGGAATACAGCTGCAGCTTGCATAGATGAGCTAAAGAAATACTTAATTGTATTTTATCGAAGAGCTGAAGTCAGTGTAAAGGACAAGACAGTTACAATATATGTGGTGTTATGCTAAAAATGTAGAACAGGAGGTTGATAATTATTGACATAATTATTAATGAAGCTAATTATTAATGAAACTAATTAATGCTACACCTAAATATAACCCTAACCCCCCCAACACCCCCCCCCCACACACACACACACGTCAGTCTGATTCTTTGTCTTCTCTGTGAGCATATAAAACTTAGATATCAACCATGCCTTTCAGACCTTGTGAAATAACAAGGATCAGAGGATAAATGTGAGTGTAATGATTCATGTAAATGAATGTGTAAATTTTGGATGACAAAGAGTGAGTGTGAGATATCAGAAGTATGTGCGTGATAAGGGAACTTTATTTATACTTGTGCATACAGGAAGAAGAGAAAGAGAGATATATTTATAGAGTTTTTTTCAGTGGGTGTGTTATGTTTTACAGGCAAATATGAATTCTTGTGTGGGAGAATGGTCTGTGTCTGTGTGTGTGAGAGAGAGAAGAATTTGGCTGACTTGTTCAGTACCACTAGAAGCAATTTTGCTTCAGACAATGAGACTGTCAACACATATGCCTAAAAACTACACTGTAAAACATTGTCAATTCTACAGTAATTTACCAGTTGCCAGTAAAATACTGTAAAATGTAGATTAAACCAGTATAAAACATATTTACAGTACAATGCTGTGATATCTTACATAGTGTAAAATAACACAAAATCCAGTACATTTGCTCATTTGGCTGATTGAGAATACAACTGTGATGAAGGCTAAGGCTCTTGTTCAAGGACTTAACCATGACAGTTTTGCAGTGCTGGTACTGTATTTGAACATGACTTCCTGATCTGTAACTCAAATCCTTAACCACTGAGCCACCAGAACTAGTATACAGTGTATGTGTGTGCACGTTTGTGTGTGTGCGTTTTTCTGTCTGCAAGGCATAAACGTACACCGTTGTTAATTTGTTCCACATGTCTTCTGATTGTAATAAGTGGCAGTCTATTTTTCCATTTGCTTGTATTTTAATATATTTCAAAGCTCCCCTATTATTTCATGCTTCCCACCTTCTTTTTGTAATTCTTTCACTTTCCTGACTTCATGTCTGTTGCAATTTCTCTTTCTTTGCTTGTTTGAACTGTTACCAGAGTGTTTAAATTGTTGAGCTCTCTTGCTCTGGTGTTCGCACTGAAAATATATTCTCCTGGTGCCTGAGGAGTTTAATCATCACAGAAATCTTGAGTGATAATGGAGAGACTGTTCAGTCAATAACCCATATCCGAGTTTTACCCTACAAACACAATGCTCAGTGCTGTATCTGCAATTCGAGAGGCCACACCGCCACTGGACTCTAATGGGTCCATCCATCAGTCTTGAGTGCGTTATAATATTTCTGCCTGCGTTCACCTGTATGCCACTAAATTTCTCATATTCACTTCAGCTTTTATAACATTTCCTGTTGTGTTGGTGCATCTGCAGTCTGATGAATCAATTGAAGATATGATTAAAATTTCATGAGAAACAGACCGGTGATGGTGATGCCTTATCATGTATGAAGATAGCCAGTCAGACCCTAGTTTGAAGAATCAGAGTTTTGATTTGAAGATGACGTGCTTGACTGTGGAAATACAATGTGAAGTAATATCTTTCATCTGTATGTTTGTTCCCTCAATTTGCTTACTAATGCAAGTGCCACTGTTTTTTAACACTGTTTTTTGACATGACTGTCAGAACTCTTCAATTTTCAGTGAGGTAATTCATCCTCAACCAAGACTCCTGGATGAAAATAGACATGCATGTTGAGATAGTGCATAGAGCTTTTTTGAAATGGTTTCAGTATCAATTAGACTGAGAAGAACTGGCTCTTCCTGTGTCATTCTGTCAGAGTGATTATGTTTAAGACAGAGCAGAGGAGGAGAGAAGGCAATGGCACTCTAAAAATACTCCTGAAAAGAGATGGCATTGGCAGGTCTCCCAGCATTCATCCACTGGCCTGGCTGATTTAGCTTAGCATGAAACAGATGTTGGCTGCAGTTCTCACCAATAGGGGGGTATCATCTTTACCACCCAGAGTGGAAAATGGAAAGGGTGGAGTGGTCCATGATGCTGAGGCATCATTTTGTTTTAGGCCTCAGATACTTCAGAGGTCTGCCATTGCTTTTTTTTTCTTTCTCTGATTCTCATAAGACAAAATTAAAGGTAAAAACTTAAATGTTGAAAGGATGGATGGATTCTCAAGATTAAGGGCTTGTTTTATTAGGACTTTTTCTTTAATTTCTCTATAATTCAGATTTCTGAATTATAACCACATAATGCATAATGTAAGCACATTTATTCAGGCATTAATTTATTGAACATTACTCGACATGACTCACAACCAATTAATATATTGTGAATAAATGCACAAAAATGCAAAATGTCAATGTGTGTAATGACACCTATGAATCATAACAATTGAAAGACTACAACGTTTATTGGAAGAGAACAATATGTATGGAATTAAATTTTCAAGACAGAAACTGGGGGCATTAAACTGTGGAATCAGGTTGAAGGTAAACTAGGTCGTTTAGTAATATAAGCCTTGTGGGGATTTTAATTTGGCCACACCAATGCTCCAATAACAGTTGGCATCTAAACGTTTTGCAATTATTTCCATTAAAGGATTCAATTTTACTCTCCATTTCCTCTACCCATTCTGCTCGCCCAGAGCTCAAAAATAATCCAAAAGTCACATTTACCTTTCCACTTTCAGCAAATTCCCACCAATGCAGATTGGCTTCAGCTGATTAGATAGATTCATTTTTCCCCACGTCAAGCAAGCCAAGTCTCCCACTGCTGTTCTGTGTTGCTTTGTGATGTGTTCTATCTTATCTTATAAATTGTAATCTTATAAATGATCTGCTTGTATAATGCATTTCTTAACTGTTCACCTCCTTAACTTTTTTAACATCTGTTCAAATTAACAGGGCAGGTGAATTAATGACTACTTGAGAAATATGGACTTGAATGTCTTTGGAAATGTGCATAACTCATTACACACTCAGAATCTTAAAAAAAGGGTTCCTTGAGTTTTTCTTTTTTTAATTCTTAAAGGAGTTCTAGTTTGAACTCTTCTATGGAAAGAAGGGTTCTGTTGCAGGGTTCTACATGGAACCTTTAAGAGTTTCCCTTGAGAGACAAGCCAAAGAAAAAGGAAAGGATCTATATTTGAGTTTGGTGTGAATTCATATGAAAATGTGTGAGATGTACAATCACTATGGCAACTCTCCATAGTAGTAACAAAGGGTCATGGTGGGGTTTGGTGATACTGTATTTTACACAGTAGTGATATGCAGCTTCCCCTCAATGAGATGGAAAGGTTTTGTTTGTCTCTGCTAAAACCTTGTATTAGTTTAGACAATGCAATCATTTATTATTTGGATCACTGGTGCTTCTAATAGCAGAAAAAAGCCTTTTCTTTCTGTTCAAGATATTGGTTTTGGAGGAAATGAAATTGCTGTTATTATATTCAATATCACTCCAAAAGTCCAGTTTGAGTGGGCCCTTCATCATCCTGTCATTCAATCAATTTTCACTGAGGATTATCCACTTTGGCGCCTATTCGACAGGCTGATGTTGGCATGAACGCAAGTTATCATAATTATGAATAATGATATGGTATAAATTTGATTTTATGACATCTGTTCATAGCACTTTATCTGATTGATCGAATTCATAAAGCATATTTAATGCAGCCACGTGCTAAAGGCACACAAATCCACATTTGCATATTTGAGTCATTGTATAATTATACATAACCTGCTAGTTACACACTAATTGCTATCTATGTAATCAGTATGGTATTAACAGCTGAGAATTAAGCTTCATTCTAGTTCCTTTTCACTGCAAGACCTCCACATTAGAAGTATCCAAGGGAACCAGAGCTTAGGCTGCCTCCGGTCCATTTTGGGGCAATTAGCATGCAGTTCAGAACAGACCTTAACAGCAGGCACTGCCCTTACATAAGTCTAAAAAAAGGCTTATTACCGGTAAGTAGAATATGAACAAATTGTATTTGTAACCTCATTTTTAAGGCAAGACATATACATCCATAATCCTGCACATTTAAATTTAATTACATCAAATACAGTATGATTTATAAGATGCATTTTCTTCACTTGAGTGACAGGAGCATTAGTGAAGGATAGAAGTATGAAGCACCATGCTATTAATGCACACTGATATAACAATACAACTGAACCTGCACTGCATGAATCCACTACAGCAGTGCCAGTGGAGTTTGTGTGTGTTTGTCTGTTTCTGTATAACAGGATAGGAGCTGGATCAAATTGGGTACAGAGGCTATAAGGTGTAGTGGCATTTATGAGCTCCCTTGTGCTTGGATGAGTGCACGAGCTGCTATGATTAACTACAGTGATTCCCCTTATGCCTGCATGGCCACATAACGTCCATCATCTTTAGGTGTGGAGAAAAAGAGACAGATGTTTTATTCATTAGCATATACCATGCTCTACGGGACTCATTCTTGTCAGCAGTGGCTGGAAGAAGCCGAAAGAGAGGCGCCAAATTGGCCACAGAACAGAATTACAATTTGTCTTTGCTTTCAAGATTAACTGAGGTCCATTTTCTATAGACTCCCAAAAGTGAGCACTGAAAGGATGAATTAACCAGATCAAAATAAGTGCCCTGGAAGGATGATGCAAGGGTAGCAAGAACAATAAACACTTTCACTTCACTTTGTCCTTTGGTTTTCTATTTCATTAACCTGGTTAAATTTAACATACATCTTCTCTCAATTCCCTCCTTTTCTGCTATCATTAGGTCCCTCTTTTTCCTTCCCGTCCTGATATCACAAACACCTACATCTTCTTGTATTATTATGTCTACATGTATGTGTTTTCATTCTCTACTATAGGTCTGTAGGGTGGTACTAATATTGACAGTCTCTGACAGGATATCTGATATCATTTTGAATATAATTAAAGTGACCGAGGCTATATGTTTTTTTCAAGGTCCTCTCTGGTTGGATTGAACACCAGCATGCAATGTGGTATAAAAGCAAAGAAAGAAGACAGATGGGAAGCAAGAAGGAGAAATTAATTGCTAGGGGAGAACGGTTGCAATTGATTATTCTTCACACTAGCACTGTGTGACACCTCTGAGCTCTGGAGCCTACATGCGACCTCACTAGGCTCTCTATAATGATACAAAGACAAGCCACTACAATTTAAAGGATAAGAGATTTTATATCAGAAAACCCCCTACAGCAGATATTGGGTGACCAGAATATGAAATATAATACATTAATATAAAATATACATTACTTACCCACACTGCCTATCAAAAGCTCAGGGACACCTTGCTACTTTTTTATTGTCTGGTAAAGTATCATTTAAAAGTATAATTTTCATTTACATAATTATAGCTACTATTGTGGAACATTTAAAAAAACAAAAGCAGAAGCATGTGCCAAAGCATCTTTATTAACAAATTTTGGATTTATTAAAAAGGTGAAACAGCAAGCTAGCAATATGCGTGCTAGCAGTGACTGTATTAGCCTGCCACTGCTGAAGTTGGGTTGCTGGAGAACAGTGGGCGAGCAAGTAGAGGAGGGTAGAGGCCAGTATTACATAGTCATGTGATACTACAGTAGTGGCATTGGCATATCTGGACCACTACACAATGGAGATTGTGGAAAGAGAAAAACCCTTTCATCAGATATGTTTGATCACATTCAAAGCTCCTTCTTCCAAACTGGAGAAACCTTTCAAAGTGTATGCTTTTTCATACATTAACAGCTATGAAGGTAAGAAATATATGGTATATACAACCCATATAAACACATATAAACACTGGCATAATATTTAGAGAGTCTCAGTGTACTGATGGATGTAAATAATGTTGCTGGACTCTTATAAAATAGTAATGCATCAAAGCACTGAAAGCAAGTAGACCATTTGTTTGCGATGGAAATATTGGGTGCCACACCTGCAAAAAAGTAAAGACTCTCTTGTTTTATCTTATTGATTGCTATGGTTGAGCCAATTTGTAACTACAAAACATATACTCACCAAGCACTTTATTCGTAACATTATACGAATACTAGTTAGGGCCTCCTTTGCTATGAAAACAGCCTCAATTCATGATTGCATGGATTGCACAAGATGTTGGAAAAATTCCTTTGAGATTCTTGTCCATGTTGACATGACTGCATCACTTAATTCCTGCAGATTCCTCAGGTGCACATTCATGCTGCGAATCTCCCGTTCTACCAAATCCCAAACGTGATCTACTGGATTCAGGTCTGGTGACTGGGAAGGTCACTGAAGAACACTGAACTCATTGTCATGTTTATGAAAACAGTTTGGGACGACTTTTGCTTTGTCACATGGTGAATTATCATGCTGGATGTAGCCATTAGAAGATGGGTAAATTGTGGACATGAAGGAATGCACATGGACAGCTTTAATTTACTGAGCTAGCATACAGTAAAGTCATTGTTGTTTTTAAATATACTTAGCTTGCTTATTCAGTCATGTTGGATAGAAGTTTGTCAGAAAGCTCCACAGGGCATCTAGTTCAGGAGTTGAATAAAGTTGTTCTGAAGAATTGCTATTTATTGTTATAAATTATGAATGAAAATGACATTTTTTCCTAGGAGCCCTGGTTTTTCAATGTTACCAAAACACAGGCCATACTACATCATAGAAAAGTATTTGTAATA
>CM074963.1:5104119-5120473 GCA_037577455.1 Pangasius macronema
TGTCTACAAATAGGAAATTACAAATTGCATTTGCAATTGCTTTTGAAATTTGTCTGGAAAATACTTCCATACAAGTAATAAGGAAACTGGAAAATGCTTTACCAGCTTGACTTCCTTTTTGACTTGTGTTTTGGCAGTTGGTAGCGCATCAGACCAAGCAGAATCAAATTCCCTTACCACTCAATTCAGCAGGCCATGGCTACGCATCTCACAGTAATTTCGAACATCTGCAAGAGACCACTCATAAGATCACATTTAATTGGGATCTGATCTTCTGGGATTCTCAGGCACAATATTCTCTATAGTTTGCACAGTATGGTGCGGAAACCAAAAAAACATTCAGTGAGCATCATTTCTGTGGCCAGAAACGACTTGTTGATGAGAGCGGTCAGAGGAGAATTTCCAGACTCTTTTGAGCTGACAGGAAAGCTACAGCAACTGAAATAATCACTCTCAACCGGAATGAGCAGAAAAGCATCTCAGAAAGCTCAGCATTCCAGACCTTTAGGTGGATGGGTCTAAAGACCCATATCACCAGATTCACCAGATCTGGATAACCTAATCTGGTGATCTGAAGCAGAAGATCACCAGATTTGGTTATGTGGTCTCTGACACTGTATGGCGTATACTGTTATAAAAAAAAAAAAAAAAGTACAAAAGTACTTTACAAAATTAAAAACAAAAATTAAAAACAGTAGCACTTTTGTCTGTTTACATATAATTATGATACTTACATTAATAGTAAGCCATAAATGCACATTAAAGCTGAATAATTTTAATTGTTATAAAATAGTTTTGTGTTACTCTATGCAAGTTCCAGATTCAGGTGTGGATTTCGGATTTAAATTTTTGAAAGCAGAATAGCAGTTACATTCTCATTTATAATACTAATTTGTTCTAATTTGTTTTGCAAATTGTGCAAAAGCTACTGTGAATGTACTATCACCCTGAAAGACTTTGGAGTCTTTCTATTTTTTCTTGTTCTTATCCCTTATCCCTCCTCATCCCTTGTCAAACTTGAGCACATCAAAAGGTCAACCCTACATTCCATCAAAGTACACTTGACAAAATACATCTTAACAAGTTTCACACAGTTTATTCTTATTCTAGTATATGGAACAAAATGCATCAAACTTCTCAAGTGAATGATTACAATTACACAAAACATAGCCTTGTTTTAGCCATTACCTTGTCTACTGTGCAGGAGAAGAATGTTTATAATTGCAAACAGCGAGATGCATACTTCCTGAAAGGCAGTGATTATAATAAGAGATTGTGCTGTTTAAATTTTCCCACAATGTACTGATGAGCAGCACTCTACCTGAATAAATAAAGTAAATTATCTGTGCCTAAGTGTATTTTCTATAAAATAAACATCATTATGGTAATATCTCCAACAATTTATTGATAAATAACTAATGGTATTCAAATCATGATGACCAAACAAAATGACAGTACAATACAGTATGTGCTTAAGTTAACATCACAGAGCTGGATGAATATCATTCAGTATTTAAATAAGAGAACAGAGAGTGCAGTCACATTTTACCAATATAAAGCTTATGGAAACATGTAGCTTCCAACTCAACAATGTGAGAAATAAAATGGCAGGATCAATATTCTATGCTATCATTCTTATAGGTGATTAATGTCACAATTGTAAGAACTTAGTATTATGTGATGAGAGTTAAAGGAAATGCAATGAGAATTTAACATGGAAACAAAAAGCTCTGTAGCTGGGATGATGAGACAGCCTTCCATTACAGCATTGTGTGAAGAAGCCTCCTTAGAAATAAGAAGGCATCATATGAGGATCAGTGTATCAGAAAAACACCAAACTCTTTGGACTGAAAATATGCTGTAAAAACTTCTTGCCATTGCATGGTTTGCTCATATGAAAACACTGTTAATCAAGCTATATGGCATCCTCAGTTTCTGCCTGCATGAAAGATAAAAGCGTTTAAGTGTCTGTAGGAGTTTGGTGGCGAGTTGGTAACTTTAGCTACTAAGGTCTGAATTAGACAGGCTTTTACAAGCATTTAGAGGAAATGGCTTCTGTTAACGACTCTTCGCATAGAGCCCTCAGCAAATATAATTACTGTTTTTTTTTCAGGGTGAGTGAGGCACAACTACATGTACTTATATTGAAGCTATGTGTAGGTGTATTTATGTTAGGAAGTATTTAAGGGTGCAACAGCAGTTTGCATGTCAAAAGCAGATTAATAAACTTACCTACATATGGGAAAGTTAAAAATGGTGCAGTGTTTTTCTGAACATGAGACATGAGAGTGGCTTAGGTGGTTCAGTGATGATCGAGGATGGTTAAAAAAAAAGGAGTTTGCCAGCACCTGGAGCCAATCAGTGCTCAGGAATGTGTGTTTTACAAAGCCCTGGATCTGTTTTTAGAGTGCTCCTATAGTGTGCACTTTTGACCGGCTCAGTCTGGGCAGTTCTGCGAGCTGTTATTCTGGCTGAAGTGTATGTTCATAGGCCGAAATACCAGAAAACTGTGTAAGCTGGTTTTAATAAGTGTCTCATTTGATCCCAGGTAGCCTCCAGTGAAAGCTAACTCTCTCGTGCTGTCTCTGGGTATCTTATTCCCTTCACCTGGCAGTGTCTGCCCTCCAGATGTCCCACAGTTCTTTTCATCTCTCTAGGAAGCTGTGGCAGGATGAAGTTATTTGTTTTAATATTTTCAGCCAGGGGAAAGGGAACAAGGCATACATTGCCTCACCTTTGTTCAGAGGCATTTGTTGTGAAAAATATCACCTCCCCTGTCTGAGTAGTGTGGACTACGAACAGTCCTGCTCTCTCCTGTCATCCTGTAACCTGAAATCTCAAACTAAAACTTTAAAGCTAACTTGAAAAAAATTGTTTTACAGGAGTGATCTCGATCTTTGTGTACAGGAGAGCACTCTGGAGTGACTAATTTCCAAAGTCTGGTCTTGGCAACTTCCCTTTGTCTGGAACCAGAGCTCACAGAGAGATGTGAGAGGTGAGACAAGTAGCCAGGATAAAGCACTATCACTGGTCAAAATTTGTTTCCATTTAGTGCATCTAGTGAGAAGCTTCAAACTGAATCATAAAGCAGGTGTGGGTGTCCTTGGATAACAAATACCTGAGTTTGAATGATAAAATATCAATAATATATAATATATACCTTTTTTCATTTTGTAATTGTTTTAAGTTTAATAGTAGTATAAATTTTGATGTTTAGGTTTTACCAGCTGCTCTAGCATGATGAAATGATGAGGCCACTTTAGGGGTGTCATGCTGACTAGAACTCCCATGATCCTCATCTTTCCACCTCATAACATCATCACCAGTCACTAGCTTATCCCATTCACAATCACCTGATCACAAATGACACACACCTGTTTGACCAAGCCTGTTTTCTGCCTGCTTGGTGTAGTGCTTTGACTGTAACCTACTTCACATATATTGATTTAGTCTTGTCTAGATTATGCCTGTTTGACCAACTGCCTACTTCAGGTTTACTTTATGATAGGGGGCTTTGCTGAAGAAATCTTTTATCTTGGTCTGTCAAAGAAATGACAATAGCAGAGGCAGTCAAAGTATGAAGGCTATGAAATACTTGAATAGAAAGAGATGGACAGACACAAGCAGAGACAGACAGAGAGAGGTCACCAGCTGGACAGATGATAGTGTCTGTTGCTGTCTCTTTACATCGACAGATGGACTCCTTTTGAGTCTCCCTTGAATGGTGACATTTACTGGCATAATAGATCATTTTGGTTCATTTTGAAGTTGGTCTATTTGTGTGTGGATGTAAGAATGTGTGTGTGGGTGTATCCTTTTCCTGTCCTAACAACTGATTTGCCTTATGAGCTCTTTATACATAGTTGATGAGTTATAATTCAAGTGGCAGGTCCTTCAATCAGAATAGTGATGTAAGCAAGGCTGAAAGGGAAGTTACCATATTGTTTGATGCACAACTTTCCTCAGAGATAGCATCAAACCCATACCCACTTTCTCTAGAAGAAAAACTAATCCTATAATTGTTGAGCACACTCTGTGCACTTACAAAACAGGGTTATAGACAAAGCTTTATACACGCATGAGTGTTTTATCTGGTCCAGGTTTTTAAGGAGTGTTACACACCCATGAACACACACACACACACACACATACATGCATTCAAATCAAGTCTTCTAAAGCTACCTCCCTTTTAAATGAATAATGATCCCTTCACATAGGCAATAAAAATCCAAGACAGGAAGAGATACTGAGGTTGTTAGCCCTAACAGGCATCAAAGCTCACATGCTAAGATACACACCAAATAACAAAAATGTTTAACTGATTCTGCATTAACATATAACAGTAATGGCAGCCGAGATAATATGCTCAAAATGTTTCCAGGGGTAAGTTCTGTCTGAGATATTATGGACTATTTAGAACTTAAATTAATCTAAATTATTCATGAATGCCTTCCACTTTGGCAGGTACCATGAAATATTTAACTCTGTATGTGTGTGTGTGTGTGTGTGTGTGTGTGTGTGTGTGTGTGTGTGTGTGTGCACGCTTTGGATTATAATAACTTATTATTCAGCATAATAATTTCAAAAGGGCTCAATCTAGTCTATAAAGGGCCATGGGGCTTTGTGAATATGAATAACTGCGTTAACTTGAGTCTGTTTTTGGTGTTTGTGATAATAATGAGAAAGCATTGTTTATAAGAAATGTGCCATTCCTTTGCCAGATGTTCATGGTTTCTCAATTGCAAAGTCACTAGAAATCATCTGAAATCATGTACTCATGAAATTTTACAAATGGTTAAAAACAGGATAAGGACAGGGCTAACTCTCATAGCTTTTTTTCTTTTACTTGATATTTCTGAAATCTAATAAAATTGCTTTCAATTATTAGAATTCCAGTGAGTTTGACATGAGCTCAGTTCCACTATTTCTACTCAGACCTAAGTCCTTCTGATCAACAGGAGAGAGGGAAATCTTCTTACACCTGTTTCAGATGCCTATAAAGCATTGCACTGTAGCTTTGCTAACTGTCAGGAATGTGATACAGTCAAACAACTAAGGATTTACATAGTTGATACTGAAAGAATACCGTACATCTCTGCATTGCCCCTTAATTTCCTACATTGTAATGTCTTTTACGAGGTCATGGAGGCATTGCAGATAATAATCACTATTCACACAACATTAAAATGACTAGGGTGCTCTGTAATTACTACTGACATTGTAAATTGTTACATACATCCTGGGATATTAAATCCTATGTGCAAATGCAAATCATTTTACTGACATCCTCAGGAGTCTATTTTGAGTGGACAGAAAACCTAGTGTTGAGTAAAGTACTCATATTATTATTCACTGAGAAACAGTATACCACACATTTTGCACAGTCTCAGTGAAACTTCACTAATATATGCAATACTGCAGTCCTGCAAAATTATTACAGACATATTCCATTCATTCAGGATTACTATCCTAGTAAAATGTCTGTACAATATTATTGCCACTGTGGCAGTTTAAATACTTTCACCACAACTCATTTATAAAACATTCAAAACTGCTAAGTCTCATATCTTTATAGAACTCCAAGAATTGCTATTGCATTGAATTAGAAATTAGAGTGGTTTTTAACTATAATCGAGTCTTCATTGTGTTTTCTCTGCTGTACTACACCCAATTTACCTCCTCAGCCAATGACATGGCCTTTAATATTGTATTGTGGAAGTTGAGCTGATTAGGAAATAAATTAATCTGCTGTTCAGTGTTTTTACAATACTGGAGCCCAACACTGTAGATTATAATGAGGGGCCTTTTCTTTCTACTAATAAGCATATGCAGTTCCAAAGAGATGCTATCCATTGTCCTGTGGTGCACTTACAATAACTGCTCCATACACCTTCAGGGTAGATAGGGTAGACTTGCCACTGTTCAGCAATCCCTAAAGAAAATCAAGTCCCTAGGAACTGCAGAATGTATACAATCCAGCCTATAAAATGGACACCATTTTAAGAAACATTTGTTCCCCCTAAGGATATACATGGTTATGTGCTAGGAGTTCTTGTTCCCTGGGTTGCTAGATCATGGTGTTCTGGTGGGGCCAGACTTGAAGACACAGGTGACCTGATTGAGGTTTGAAACTGCAAATCAGGGAGGCAGCTGGCAAGGTTTTCTGATAACCAGTGAAAGAACATTGGACACCAGGGTCTTGCTGAGCATCTTGAGGCGAGAAGTACAGCTTTGCGTTCTAGTTGATGAATCTGGCACAGAATGGGAAGAAACAACAATAAAGGTGGAAAGTCATGGTGGTAGGGCCAGTTGTTGGCCAGAGCATCCTGTCCTAGAAGGCTGTCCAACCCTGCCAATAAGAACCACAACTGACAATGTGTCACTAATGGTCCTTTAACCCTCTGAAATCAAAATTTGGACAGAAAATGTCTTTTAAACTATTCGTTTGAACTCTATTGTCTATTTTTCTATATCACCTATTTTCTCAGTTTTCTTACAGATTATTCATGTTTGTTGTTGCCTGCTGGTCTCTGACTCCCACTACCAACTTGGATTATGATTATTGGATTGCCCCTAATAAATGACATGCTGATTTTACAAATCTGTTTTTGTAACCACACGTTACAAAATACTTCACTGCTAAAGGTGAAAAAGGTGCTAAAGGTGCAGTGCAGACAGCAGCAGAGCAGCAAGTTTTGGCTTTTCAAGTAGAGTGACAAAAAAGCACATCTCACCACACTTAAAACCACCCCACCATCCATGAACCCTGCGAGGAGCTCTTGTACTGACAAATTAAAGTTTGGTGAGCTGTGCCCTTCTGTCAATGACAACATTTGTCTCCCTGCATTTCTCCTTTGCTGCACCAGATAGAATTGAATTTTCCCCAGATGGATTGCAAAATGAAATGCATTATTGTTATATGGTCGACCCCAAGCCAGATGAAAGATGAAATGCATGCTGGCATGTCTAACTAGCAGTGTTTGAAACTGGGCTGAGATCCTGGTGATTTAGGGACACAAGGTCTGCTCTTCTCAAGAGACTTCCCAGTCCAGAGGAAGGCTTTCCCCCTATAAACATTTTTGGGGCAAATATGTCCATGAGTCCCCTGAAGACAGTTGCGGCAATACAAGCTTCCATAGAAAAGCATGACTGAATGACCATCTTAAGTGGGAGTCCACCTCTCCAAGCTGAAGCAGGCAAAGTGGCCTTTATAGCCAAGCCTGAGGCTGACAGAGGGGTCTGTCCACCCAAATGTGGCAGGTTAAGCAGTTTGCCTCTTGGTGATTCCCTTTTTAAATTTGTTTTGAGCTTGGGGATTGGACAATTAGCACATATGACATAGGCAGCTATAGCATATATAAGGGGAGGTATGTACTAGGTATGCTTCAGTTAAAGTACCCACCCCTGTGTTGTCACCTGAATTCCTGTCTGTGTTTTCCCTTGACACCTGCACCTCCTTGTTGTAGTCTCCTGGCCTGTTTAAAGCTTGGACCCTTGCTGGTATTGCATCATGCTTATGAGGCAATCTCTCTCTCTCTTTTTTTTTTTTAGTTTTGTTTACCCTGCTGAAAGCAGCATGGAGCAGTAATGTTGTGGCCTGCTTCCTTTTTTCTCTTGGAGGTTATCTCTCACTTGCATTTGAGCTGAGTGTCCCCTAATGTTGCATCAAGATCCCCTTATGGAACTTTTGGTTGTCTTGTGTGCTGAATCACTTCTGATTTGGTTTGCTGGGACTGCATGCATTTTGGTGTATTCTTAGGGGCAGACCCCTACATAGTCCAACAGGCCTCAGCTCTCTCCTGCATTGCATTGGGTGAGTTTATTTATTTATTTTCTTTGTGTGTGTGTTTTTTGTTTGTAGTTGATTTTTTAAGGTTGTTGTTTGTGCCTCTGCAGCTGTATATTCATTTACTTGATTGTTTCATTTATTTTCTCTTTTCTGTTTAATTTCTTAATTTCCTTTTTAGTTTGGACTGCAACTAGAGGCACAAGGCCAAGTAACTGTATTCAGTCACCTTACCTGTTCCCCTTACAAAACTTATTACAATATATTGTTGTCTTGAATGATTTTATGATTGGTATAGACAAATTAATTGTCTACTTTAAACAATAAAGTATTTTTCTATTAAAACACACATCTTGCATTTTACTCACCACCCTCTATGCAAGACTCTATTGAGGCTATTGATTTATCTGCCCTTTCTGATCAGGACCAGCATCAAGTCCAGTCTCTTCTGCAAAAGTATGGTTCCATATTTTCTGCTAATAATGGATATCTGATTATGAGGTGGTAACAGCTCATATATTCGACTCATATAAATCAACTTCTGCAGACCCAGATCATCAGGGAGAGCAGCAGCCCTTATGCCCTATCCATTGTTCTAGCAAAGAAAAAAAGAGGATAGGCTATACACTTGTGTAGATTACAACCAACTAAATAGCAAAACCCAGAAAGATGCTTTCCCTCTTCTCTATATTGAGGAGTCCCCGGATGCATTATTAGGGGCTCAATGGTTTTCCACTATGGACTTAACCAGTGGATGTAATCAAATTCCAGTGTCTGAGCGGGACAAGGCCAAGACTGTTTTTATTCCCCTTTTTGGCTTATTTGAGTGAAACCAGATGCCTTTTGGGCTCTATAATGCACCAACCACCTTCCAGGAGTTGATAAAGAGGCTTTTTGGGGACCAGCAGTGTCAATTCCTCCTTCTTTATCTTGATGGCATTGTGATGTTCTTATTTTATGTGGAACAATTTTTGCCATGTTTGGACATGGCGCTGGGTTTGTTGCACAGAGAAGGCCTAAAATCAAAACTGGCCATATTATCTTTGCCATGTTATCTCTAGTAAGGGTATGTCAACGGAACCAGGTAAAACTGAAGCAGTTGCCAATTGGCAAAGGGCCACTCATGTCTCTAATGTACACTCTTTCTTGAGTTTTGATAGCTACTACCAGCACTTTGTTGAGGGCTTTGCCAAGTTGGCTGCCCTATTGCATAAAGTAGTAGCAGAAATCACAGGTACTAAGACTAGGAAGGGTCTGGGTGCACCTTTTGTGCAGCCCGGATGAGTCAGTATGAAAAAAGCTTTCAAAAACCGAACGATAAACTCATGGCTGCCCCTGTTCTGCCTTATGCAAACTTCTCTCTGCCTTTTATTCTGGAGGTAGATGCTAGCCATAGTGGGTTAGGGGCTGTCCTCTCTTAGGCCCAAGATGGCCACATATATGCAATATGTCTGTATGTATGCAATATGTCCAATTATAGCTCCAGTTCTTGGAACTCACATGGGTTATCACAGAAAGATTGCAGGAGTACCTTTTAGAGCATAAGTATGTGGTGTATACTGACAATAATCCACTCAGATGGGGGCACTGAGCAGTGATGGCTTGCAGCTTGCAGCCTTTGATATCGAGAACAAGTACTGGCCTGGCAGAAGTAATCAGAATTCATATGCTCTTCCTTGGCAGTATTTTCCTACTGATGGTTAATTAGATCACATACTGTATAGTCAGTTTACCTCTATCTCAGCACATGGGTGTGGAGAGGGATGCCCCAGTAACTCAGGCAGCAATTTTGGCACTCCTCATTCATATTATTGTCAGCATTCTTAATTTACAGGAAGCTTATCCAATCATTAGGGAGGTCCTGGGAGTTCTGTTTCTGTTTGGAGGCAGAAACTCCAAGTCCAAGTGCCGATGAGAGGCAGCAACTTTCTCGACCAGCCTGGGCACTGTTGCATCAATGGGACCACCTGGTAGAAAAAGATGAGGTTTCCATCATCAGGTCTTTTGTTTGGATAGGTGTGAGGAAACACTTCGGCTGGTATTGCCTTGAATAAGGAGCAAGGCCTTGCGCATAAGGATTTTTTTTAAACAAATCCACCATAGCCTGGCCATTAAGGAATAGAGCATACCATGGAGTTAGTACAGCAGAGGTGTTATTGGCCTGGGATGTCCTCAGAGGTGAGGAGATGGTGCCAGGAGTGTGAGTGATGTCAGGTCATCAAGGACACCCAGTCTATTGCCCACAGTTTAATGGATCACCTCCTTGCCTCAAGGCCAAATGAAATCTTGGCAATAGATTTCACTGTGTTGGAGCTTTCCCAAAATGGGCAAGAAAATCCATTCTGACCAGGGCTGGAGTTTTTAGAGTAAGCTTTTCCTGCAGTTTTGTCACTTGTACTGGATTGAAAAGTCACACACCACTCCTTGTCATCCAGCTGGCAATGGTCAGTGTGAACATTTTAACCAGACCTTGAATAACCTATTGTACACCCTACCCACCTCTTATAAAAGGGACTGGGTCTGTTGCTTGTTCCAGGTGCTGTTCTGTTCCTATACTACACCACACCTGACAACTGGTCAGTGCCCATATTTGTATGCCACACAAGTCAGAGACCAATGAAGCAGCCTCTCCATCCAAATCCAAGGCTGATGAAGTGACCTCTTCTTCCAAGCCCAGTGATATGAAGCAGCCTCTCCAGCTAAGCCTGAGGCCTGCCCCAAGGTCTCCTGTCCAGTCTGTCTCCTAATACTAGTAAGTATGCTGTGGCTTTGCCTGCTTACTTCACAGATGACATTGTTGTCCTGCCTCCTGATGACTTTGCTGATGATGTTATTCCACCATACTAACCAGCCAGCATGCTGGTTACACAAGACATTCTAATAGGTGGTCCTGTCTCCTGACTTTTCAGAGAACATTGTGATAGGGGACTTTCACCTGTCTGTGTGTGGTGCACGGCCCAGCATGGCACACACACACCTAAAGATTTTTATCCTCCTTGTGTTTTTGTGTACTTTTTCATGTGCATTTTGCAATTTGCAGTTGTAATTGTCAATACATTTGTACTTGCTGCTTGGGCAGCATACTTTTGAAGCAGTGTTTTATCTGATGAAAACACAAGCATCAACAGCAGGCATATATCCAGATTGCACATGATTCATCATATTAGCTGGAACACATGCCATGGAACCTGGATATGGGTGAGAAAAGGCCTGCCAAGACTGGTGGAATTGAATGTAGTGACTCATCTGGTAAGTCCTCGTCAGGATGACTGGCCACTGAACTATAAGGAGGACTATGCTGAGGAATGCGAACCTCTGAGTTACATGGTCTCATCTCCTGGATCATTGATCTCATCTGAGCCATGTCTGTGGCCAAGGCATTAATTTGTCTAGAGAGCAACTCTGACTGCTTTCTGGGCTCTTGCATTGCTTATCAGGTGTCACCAGGCCTGGGCAGTTACAAATAACACTAGAATACAAGATATGTCTGAGAACGTAAAACAGTAGACAGTACACATTAAGGCAAATTATTATGCACTCCAACTAGACAAATCAACAGATGTATCCGATCGTGCCATCCTGGATTTAAGATACTTACAAAATGAAATCACACCCTTAGACTCCCCATTGATTTGCACAGACTATGATTTCAGCTCTGTTTTTGTTAAATTTCTTTGTTATGCATTTAAAGATGCATTTTTAATACTGAATGTACAATTTGTAATTCAATATTTGGGTCAGTGTTTGTTTTCTTTGTTAGGCTAGATACTTACTTGCACTTACTCAGGAAGTTTATGCATTTATATAGCAGCCCATTTTCATATTAATGTCATGTGAATAATTAATTGTGCACTTGATTAAGCATATGCCTTGCATTTAAAAAACTGTAATTACTTATGAGGTACAACCTTAACAATTCAATATGCAAGCTGATTTATAGCCTGTTATCTCAGGTGGTAAATGATTAATAACCAACTTTATTAGGCCTATGTAATGGATAATTATTAGTAGTATTAATAATATTAATATGCAAAATTATTATGCATTTCTTCATTTGCATATGATAAATAGTTTTAGTTTAGTGTTGGGTCGATCTGATATTAACATAAAATTTGCGTCCTGAAGCAAAATCAGTTGAGAACCACTGGTCTAGATCATACTACAACTCTGTGTACCTTTGGATATTTTCATGCTTTCTGAATCTCTGATGTGTTGTGGGTATTTTGTCAAAATAGCTGTCATAAAACTGGTCTTTTCATTTTTGTTTGCAATGATAATCTCTCTGTTCTTTTTCTTTCTACTGAACACACACACACACACACACACACACACACAATTCTGATAAATAATTTGCTTACCTTTGTATTATTGTCTTGTTAATGCTATTAATTTTAACTGTAAGCTTTTTCATTGAATTGTCTCACTCTATTTTTAATCTGACATTCAGGTTATGTACTTTAGTAACTGTCCATAAGGGCTGACTTTGCCTCTGTCTACCACTGCTCAGAGAATACTTACCGATTTTTGTTTTTATGGTTATAGTAGCAACTGTGATGTTTTATATCAGCCTACTCGATACTCGATCTTGACTTGGTCTTGACCCCCTTAAGACTTGATCTTGACTAGATCTCAGCTTGTACTGGTCTTGCACTTGACAGTGGTGGTATTAATGGTTAGAGAGTCGGACTTGTAACCCAAATGTGAACCTGAATGTCGTGGGTTTGAGTCTCAGGTCCGGCAGAGATTGTAGGTGGGGGGAGGGAATGACCAGCGCTCTCTTCCACCCTCAATACCACAACTGAGGTGAGACCCCTGAGCAAGGCACAGAACCCCCAGCTGGTCCTCAGGCGCCACAGCAAAAAAGGCTGCCCACTGCTCCGGGTGTGTGTTCACAGTGTGTGTGCACTTGGATGGGTTAAATGCAGAGCACAAATTCCGAGTATGGGTCACCATACTTGGCCACAAGTCACTNNNNGACTCAATATCCTTAAGATGGTCAGTGCCAAGGCATTGGGCTCATAGCTGATGTTCACCACTTCATTTTCAAAGAGATTCAGATATTGTCTGCATAATTGCAAGCTCTATAGTGTTGAGATTTATTGTCTGCATGAAGACAAGGCCTGTAAAGTGGTGTGCATGCAGTGCCCTCCATCCTGAACTAGGTGTCCCATTGTCAGAAGCAAGGTTTCAATCACCTTCATCACAGGGCGATGTAGCTGGAGTTTGACATGATTATTCCAATGCAAGCAGCAAAATGCTTATGAATTCCTTATACACACTGTGCTCAGGCAGCATATGTCTGCTTCTTCCGGTAAAAACACTAGTGACTCAATAGAAGTGTCAGACTACAGGTATGCGGCCTAGGCCAACCTGCTTGTAATCCATCCTACTAGTTAAGGCATCCAACATGGAGCTTGGGCACAATATAGCAGAGTTCCTTTAATGCTCTCAATAGTCTTTACATTGTGGTGCCATGTGAAAGAGCACATTTGATGCCATGAGCTGCACATAGACATTCCGATACTGGCCAGTGTCATTTTGAGGGTGGCTATTGCTGACTATTGTGAGCCTGCCAGTGCATGCAAGCTTGTAGAAGCTAATTCAGATTCATTTCCAAATGCTTCTTAAGCTGGAGCTGGTGGTTCTCAGGCAATTAGTAGGACATCAATACCACAATCTTTAACTGGTCAGTACCAAGCCAGAAGACATACTATATAGCTGGTGTTCATCTTTGACTTTCAGGGAGCTTAGATGTTGGCTGTTTGAGTCGCTCTAAAGCTGAAGCTGTTTATTGTAGATACCAGCTAACTTTGTGGCTAACCACAAGGAGTGTGTTATATGAAGGAAAACTATCACTTGAATGTGCTAGCAGTGGGGCAGCAACTTGTCATTAGCAACTTGGAAAGCATTACACATCACGATTCCTTTCTTTCTTTCTTTCTTTCTTTCTTTCTTTCTTTCTTTCTTTCTTTCTTTCTTTAAAACTAGCTATAAAGCAACTTACATTCCACTGCTATTTGTCCCTCAAAATGGTGGTTCTAAAAAAAATCTTATAAATGAATACAAAATGAAGTGGTATAAAACATGTTTATAAAGATTAATGTGGCTCCTTTAAGAGAGGAAAAATAGCTTGAAGGCTCCTGGCTAATGATCCATTATTACTACCAAAAAGTATCAATGATTAGATTTGTTGGGCTTAAAAGTCTCATGGGGCTTGACAAAGAGTTTAGCTGAAAGTGAAATGTCATGTTACTTTTTATACATTCATTGTGCTTCTTTTTGTATCGTTCTATGCATGCTAGGCACAAGAGACTGTTTGACCTTCCTTTGTTGTGCTAGTGATGGTTTTTCAGACAACATTCAGGGTGTCTTTCATCTATAATATATTGCATGCGCAGTGTCAGAGTCAGGACCACTGTCTTTAAAACACAGGAATATCAGTGGCAAAACAAAGAGAAGGAGTTTCATAACCAACAACCAGCCCATGTCACAGCACACTTTTTTCAGACAGCAGATGCATTATTCAGCTTCAGAATAAATGGACTTGCCATGAATTTTTCATGCCTCTTCCCTGTCTTCACTCCTTCTTCCCCTTTACCAATCACTCTTCTTATTCCTAACTGACTCTTTAAAATGAGTTTTATTTAGTATGTGTCTTTTTTTCTGAAGCTAGACAGAGCTTGAAAGTGTGATCACACCTGTATGTATCACTCAGGAGTGTGATATTCTGTTTGTTTTCAGACACTGCCTCTGTCTGTAGATACACAGTTTTACATGGGCATGTGAGTGGAAAAATGCAGACAGCATTCAAAAGTGCTGTTTTTTTAAAAAAAAAAAAAGGCTGTGGATAAAAATAAATGACTTGTGTTTGACAATTTCTTGAGAGTTTGAGAGTTCAGAGCCTTAGTGCACACAGATTGTGCTTCATTTGTGTATTTTTTTGATGTTTGGTGTTTAGGGATTGTCATGTTAACGTTCTGTATTCTTAATTCTTTATAGTGTTTAATCATTTATAAATGCCACTGAAAAATGTCAACTCGTAAATGACAAAAACCCCATTGAGGCTCACATTATTGGGAACATAAATAGTAGGGCATAAGGCAAAAAACTTTTCTTTGTTTGAGAGTACCACTTTTGTTCCACTTACCCAAGTTTTGCCGGTCCAACCATCATTCCTTGTATATAACTGTAGGAAGTTTTTTGTGCCATGCATTGAAGAAACCAAGAGGAGACCGTACCATTAAAAAGAAGGATTTCTCCTTTCCAGTGGTGAGAAACTTCTAAAACAGTAGACATAACATTAACATCTCTAATTGCTTTGGGAGCAACAATATCTAACTTTTTAAAGTGTGTTGTTGCNGCTATCAACAGAACAACTCCTCCAATTCTTCTCAGCATATTCCACTAAGATGGAATTACTTCTGCTCTTATTGTCAAGTATAAGCGCATGTGTAAGTGCAAATGTAAATTATCATATATTTCTCACATACCAACATGTTGTTGCATGGCTTCTCTAAAATGTCCTGACTGTGTAAGAAGTGTTTATCCCCTTAAAATCTTTCTTATTATTCAGACATTCATCTTAAAGCATTTTATTCATTATCTTCTATGAATTATTCAGTAATTTCAAGGAAACTAAAGGGAAGGTATGCAGTTATAAGAGGACTATAAGCCTGGACCTGCCAAGAGCTCCTGGGAATTTAAGGGGGCTAAAGTAATCTGTGGATATTGAAAACCCACTTTCTTTAATGTTTATTTCTAGCATTCTCTTACATCAGTCTGTAGGGCATTTGTCCTGTTACTTTGATCTGTTGATAATAGAGATCTAGTGAAATTCAATTCAATTCAATTTTATTTGTGTAGAGCTTTTAACAAAAGCATTGTCACAAAGCAGCTTAACAGAAAAATCACTTATTCCTGCTTGAGAGATAAAAAATAAATTGTCAACAATAGGTGTAATAGTGTTAAAATTTTTAGGTAAAATTTAAAAATGTTGTGTAAAAATGTTTTCAGATAGAAGCAGAGAATGTAAGTAACATTTCTCAGTATTTTAGTGCTTTTTAAAGACCTGCTTAGAATCGTTTTGCTACTTTGAGTTGGAATAATGGGGTCACCTCCTACTGATTGCATTATTGCTACAGGATACTTTAGTAATACCAGATTATTACTGAATCACAGTTGAAGTGTTCTTGAGTTTGAGCGATTTTTTTAAGTACATCACTGAACTATTTTATGGCTTTTCCTACCCCACTGTGCAATGCATCAACATACAATTCATTAATTTATTGAATCATTCATTCATTTATTCATCTTCAGTAAATTATTGTACACCATTTGTCTGTGGGGTACATGGGGTATACTGAATGTCATCTGTTTTTCTTTTTTCTAAACTAACTTAATGGTAAGGAATTCTACAGTATATTCAGTCATGGAGTTCAAAGTCAGAGTCAGAGTCAACTTTATTGTCAATTCTGCTATATGCACAGGACACACAGAGGATTGCAATTTTGTTTCCCTCAGAACATGGTGTGAAAAGCCAACATAACAAGACATGTAATTAAAAAAAAA
>CM074963.1:5126085-5149228 GCA_037577455.1 Pangasius macronema
GGGATAGGTGGAGAGTGATGATTCGCTGTGGCGACCCCTGAAGGGAAAAGCCAAAAGAAGAAGAAGAAGAAGAGAGAAGGCTTTCAGTAATGTATGTCTTTGAACACAAGAAAGTGCAGTGTATAGTAGAATTCATTATTCATTATTATTGGTTATTTGCTACAATTACCCAACCAATTCAGGAACAAAAAGTTAAAATTATTATAGGCAATATTGAAATCATGATTATTTATTACAATTAGATACCTATATTTTATCACTATTTTATCAGTTCAACATTTTCAATTAGTACAAATACATTCTTCTTTTACATTGTGTTACAAGTGTGCATAAATATAAAAACAAGAACATACACATTGTATGTGAACTCGGTATCCAATATTTTGCACCAATTCATTTTCAATGGGAAGTCACAAAAATATGCAAGGGATAAAAATATGCAATGTGGTGGGAAAAATGCAGCATGGTGAAAAGTTTAACTGAATTCAATTTTATGCAAATCAGAAGCAGCGGCCATGTAGAACTGACTAATTGAACGGTCCATGTAGATTGTTCTGAATAAAATAACATATTTTTTTTGTTAATTTGCCCTATCTATCTATCTATCTATCTATCTATCTATCTAAGATAGATAGATAGATAGATAGATAGATAGATAGATAGTACCTACCTACCTACCTACCTACCTACCTACCTACCTAAATAAAAAAAAAGTTGCGACTTGAAGGGAGTGAAGGGTCATATTTGAACCCTGTGCTGTGTGTGTATATACTCTTACACTGTATTCTAATATTTATGTATTTAATGTCATATATTGTAGTGTCATACGTTAGTTCGTCTGTGAGTTTCGTACACAGAACTGAGAGCTCATAATTTAAAATACCAAAGTCAAGATAAACCAACATCTAATGTCAGGCAATAGACTTTCACTAAGCTTACAAATAGCACAGTCAATCATTTTTAATTAACTGAGGAAGCCAAAATTCATTATTATGATTAAAACACGATTCATTGCGCAGCCTTATACTAAACTAGTACACTTATCATTGGAGTTGTTCCAACCTATCAAATAGCTGCACTTTGCAGGTAGACAGTTACTGACTGTTGTCTATTTGTTGCTATGCACAGTTTGTCAGCATCATCTACTTCATGGACCAATGGAAAGTGACCACTGTAAGACCACTGCTGACTAGATATTATTGGTGACAATTGGATATAAAGTAATAAGGTGATGCTGACATAGTATTATGATGCTGGTATGTGCATTGCTGGGTTTTTAAACACTGACTCTGTATACTTACTGGCTACTTTATCAGACATATCAACCATTTTGGTGCACCTCACAGCCACACATTTAGAGACAAGAGCACATCTTCCATGCACAGTGTGTGTTCTCTCGGTGATGTAATCTCAGTGATGAAATCTCAGTGATGAAAATCTGTTGCTTGTAGGTACTCACGAACAATTAAACAACTGTGCAGTTAAATACTAAATGCAAAGGTTCAGTGTTTTTGTTATAAATTATGTAAATTATTATTATTTTGTTTAAAGATTTTGTTCATTTAGTACTGCCCTTCAGAAGCTACATAAGATATTTGCATTGTAACAATTTACACCAATCATCCTGTTTAAAATTTTACACCCCACTGGCTCTTAATGTATCAGTTATCCTTGATATGAAAAGATGGATCTCAAAATCATATAGCTACTGTTGGAAAGGGGTCAAATATGTAGAAGATGCTGGAAAAGCAAAGAATGTGCAGGACCTGGAGGATTTTTCTTAAGAACAGTTTAACTGCTTAGGACAAACAAGTGACTCAGGAACAGCTATCACAAAACATAAAACCAGCTGTTGATCATCCAAGAAACACGACACAGTATTAAGAATCAAGTGTATGTAAACTTTTGAACAGGTCCATTTGTGTAAATTCAGTTATTATTTTGTCTTGTGGACTATATGTAAACATCTGCTATGTGAAAAAGCTTATTCATGGCATTACTAAATAAAAAAGAAAAATGCAATTATGATCCCTCTTATCATTTTTTTTTAAAATTATTAACATTTTGCAGATTCTGCAAGACGTGTGTAAACTTATGACCCCAGCTGTATTAGGACAGTAAAGGGAGAAAGTACATTATGAAGCCATGATGGTAGAAAAAGAGAGAGATGGAATAATGGAGCGAACATGTGTGTACATGTAGCAGTCAAATCAGGCATCCTGCTGTGTTGGGAATAGTTCTCCCTCTCCAGGGGCACTATTTGTTTTCCTATCATATTCTCATCAAACAGCATTTCCAAATCACACACAAAAGAAAGGAAAAAAATGCAAGACAGACATTTGTGCAAAAATGTATATGTGCGTTATTGGTGAAAAGAACAGACAGAGGACTTCACACAGCCTACACACAAACACAGCCAAACTGTGGGAAAGAGATTTTTTTTTTAAACATGATTAGCCCTACTAGCTGCTCTACTTGTTACCTTGTTTCTGTGGTGATGGCTTCACTTCAGCCATAATTGGTTAAGGTACATGTAGATACACCTATATAGGCCTATCCTGTGGAGGAACTGGACTTGCATGAGCAGTGGATCAACTACTATGCTTAAGGATTAATAATCAGTTTCACAAAAGACTATAAAAAGAAGTTTGGATAAACAGTACCTTCTTTCTCCTAAATCCTGATAAAACAGAAATACTGACTTTAGTTATTAAGTCCTCCTGCATTACAGGTGTTGAGTCCTACAGTTAAATAACTACAGTTAAGGAATTTTAACTTTGGGATCCATAACCGAATAGTGAACGAAGGGTAAATTCAATATGGAGAAGAGGGTCGAATAATAGTGACTTCTCGACTAAACAAAAATAAATAAAAAAAATGCTAAACCTAAATGATTCTTCTTATTTCGCCCCTAAAATGTGATGAAATAGTCAGGACAATGTCCACTATACTGTACTACTCACTGAACCAACATGCCTTCCTATTATTATTATTATTAGTAGTAGTAGTAGTAGTAGTAGTAATGAAGATTTGAAGAGTTGGTTTTATCTTCTAATAGAAGGAGAGGCAGCAGTGGAATTTTTAACTAGTTTGTTTAACAGGGTTTTAGAAAGTGAGAAGATGCCTGAGGAATGGANGTTTTATCTTCTAATAATGAACCCCTCATTCCCTTATGATACACAGAGTAAATAAGGACCCATGCTGCAAGACTCAAGCTCATGCAACCTGTGTCTGAATCCCCTGAAAGCCAAAGATGGGCATGTCCTACTGTCTCAGCACTGACTATCTTAAAGATGAAATGTCTGAAATCCCTTTCACTGACATTTGTGTGCTCTCATACAATAAAGTATTCACATGATTCTGACCACCTCTGGTAATTATCCATGGTTTATATACATACATACAGTAACTAGTGTTTTGAATGCATCCAAATTTCTCATGGGTATATAAGCATCTACAGCATATGCAACTTTATCTTACAAAATTCACTTTTTGAATGTTTATTTACAATTTACTAGGGAGTTGTTTTTCGACTCTACTTTAGATTTGCACTTGATTAAGCTTGAATAAGGTCCTTGTCTTTTATTTTACAAATCCATTTAAAATATACATTGTGTGAATTTTATTTATTTATTTTCTTTGTTTGTTTGTTTTTGCATAAGCATGTGTAGGACAGGTAGTATTGCTACCTCATAGCTCCAGGGTCCAGAGTTCGATCATGAGNTGAGGAGTTTTTGTGCATGTTCTCATGGGTTTCCTCTGGGTTCTCTAGTTTCCTCCCATCTCCCAAAAATATGCCAGTAGGTGGGCTGGCTACTTTAAATCATTCAAAGTATGAATGAGTGTGTAAATATGCGTGGCATCCTGCTTGTGCCCAGTGTTCAGACTGTGATCCTGACCAGAATAAAGCAGTTTCTGAAGATAGGTGAATGAGTGAATGAAGGGATGATAAGTGTGTATCAAATGAGAGAAGCAATAAAGACCCAGACTGTAACTTTCAGCTATTTCAGTCTGATGAGTAAGTGAAGCTGATATTATAAACAAAGCTTTCAACATCTTTTACTTCATTTTAATCCATCACTCACCACAAGAGGCTAAATTAATCAGGAGCATAGTGCAGCATTTACTGGGCCATGGGTTTAGCAAAGTATACTCCTCTTTATCTCTCACAAGCCCTGTTTCAGTATTGTTTTGTGGCATCCTTTATCTTTCTTATATCTTTGGTTCTAGCTGACAACTTGTGTATCCCTATGAAAATTTTGACATTTCTTTCTCATTGTTACTCTGTTGATTGATAGATACAATATTACACCTTTATTTTTGCTTCAGAGTGACAGTAGAAAAGACCAGTCATATGGAACTGCAGAGGCTGCTTAGAAGAATAGATTGATAAATGAGAGAGACAGACACACACAAACACAGAGGTGTCAGGAGACTAAAATTATGAACAAAAGGACAAATACTGACAGACCAGCTCTATGCCAACCCACATCTTAGACAAGCCCAGGACACTACATTAGCAGTAAAGTGGAACACAAGTGGAACAGAAAACTACCATTGCAGTCTACGTTCTACAAAACACCACTGTATAAAATAACTACACAATATTATTTGAGAATTAAAGGAATTATACTACCGTACGTTACTCAAAGGTGCCCACAGTGAAATGTGAAAGGTATTACCCATGTTGAACAGCAGGCCCTTAACAGAACAACTGTTCTGCCACTGGTAGGCTTCCTGTGACAAGCAGACATAACGTGTCTGCATAAACGTGATATTCACCATCATGTACAAGGTAGTTAAGAATCTAACTAGAGGTTTTTTTTTCTAATTTTATAAGTCATAGTTTCGTTACTTCGTTACAGACCTATCAAACTCACGTATATATGTCGTTTCTGATAAAAAGAGATTCAGGACATTCAGCAAATTCCAGCAGCCCTATTTGTCATGGTGGAGATGTCAGACAACAAGAAAAGTGCTGAAGATACATGTTTCTTCCTCTTTTAATATTAGTAAATGCAATGTTCCTTCTTTTGGTCCCTATTGCTCCAGGGATGATTTTGATGAGTTGTGAGAGTGAAGAGACTCACTGTAATAATTATAGCCTTTATGCTTATGTGTGTGTGTGTGTGTGTGTGTGTGTGTGTGTGTAATATTTGCTCAGCATTGGAATTAGTGCCTGTTTCAGAATATATTCACACTTTTTTGCCTTCCATGGACATGTTAAAAGAAGTGGAAAGTAGTCATGGCAACCATGCTTGAAAGAATTTTTGGACCATCCACATCCTGTAACCAGAATGATTAATTAAATCTTTTTTTTTTTTAAATTAAAACTTCAAATTATGTTTCTGTAAGGCATTTGCTACTAGTAGGCTTGTGACATTGTGTGAAATATGCCATCAATCCAATCAAAATCTCTAATCACGGATATAATCACGGATCATTATGGCAGTTATTATTATTATTATTATTATTATTATTATTATTATTATTATTATTATTAACAAAGCAATGGCGGCAGCCTTTTCATGTTGTACAAAATAAGCAGGACAGTTTTCAATGGAAGCAGTACACAGTAATGTTATCCAGTCATGTGATAACAGAGAAACAATATCATTCAAACAAATACTATGGGCAGTAAAGCAACAATGTTGGAGAAATCACAGTTTCTCAGAGTGACAACTTCGAGAAACCACCACTAACATGCTTGAGACCTGCATACGGCTGAGTTGAAAAGGTCTCAACTTCATTTGCCCAATTGATATTTATATTTGATATAATACATCAAATGGTGGTCACATGGTCATTGTGTTACTTATGGTCTAATGATTTTTGATATGTAGGCAGTGAGTGCTAAAATAGCAATGCAATCCTTGTTTGCTAAGTGCTATAGTAACCACATAAGAAACGCAAAAGTTTTTTCACCTATAAAAAATTTGCCCTAAGCTGATGTTTCATATGCAAAGAAAAGTGACACAGGCAAAGTGTAGAATGATTTGTTGCCCTGTCTAAAGCCCTTAAATCTATTGGCAACTAGCAATGTTTTCTAGCATAGCAGAATTAAATAGCCATTGCCTTTTTTTGAAATGTAATGTGCATGCATGGCTAATACATGAGACCCCTGGTCTTGACATGTTTAATTGTTGTTGTAATTCCATGAATAAAAAGTGGAAAGAATATGGCACAACAGCACCTCTGTCTAGAGGAGGCCCTCCACCAAAAGTCAATGACCATGCAAGGAGGTCTTTAGTCAGAGAAATAAACAAGAGGCCAATGATAACTCTGAAGGAGCCTGAGAGATCAACAGCTCAAAGCTCTACAAAGCTGTGCTATAGGGAAGAGTGGTGAGCCATATGAAATCCCGTTTAGAGTTTGCCAAACACCATCTTGGAGACTCAGCAAACATGTGCAAAAATGTTCTCTGGATTGATGAGACCAAAATTTTACTTTTAGGCCTTGGCACAAGGTGCTACATTTGGCAGAAACCAAATACTGCTCATCACAATGAGAATCCCATCCCCACAGTTGAAACATAGTGGTAGTAGCATCATGCTGAACATTATGCTATGCCTCTTTGTTGTTGTTTCTCTGAATAAGCTCCTCTTTTCCCACTCACTGACATTTTGAATTTGACATTTTAAATTTTCAAATAATTTTGCAAAAAGGAGATGAATATTTATGCAAGGCACTGTATACATTAAATAGGGTATGGAATAGGACAACAGGCCTGTTCACAATGGCATAAGGATGGTGTCAAGACCTATGTAATGAATAAATGTAAATATACCATCATACAATGATGAGCAAACAAACCGTGGAGTTATGTAATTGTTTACTTGAATTGAAAAGTCTGCTAGTGTGCTACCTAAGGTTGATGAGTCTCCAGTGTAAGGAATAATGAGTAGGGCCCCATCTGTCTTTCTTCCCCTCTCCCATTCACTCTTTTTTTCCCCTGTGTCCCCTTCAAGCTGTAGTTTGCATTATCCATCAAGCACATACTGTATGTGACCTCATGGTCCATTGGGGCCGGGAAATAATGTGGCAGGAATAGCACAAAATAACAAATAAATTAACCTGTATACTCACAGAGGTTTTATCCTTCAAGTTCCAAGTTTTGAGTGAACATGAAAACCTGTGATCTAAAGTTCCATGTGATTGGAAACTTGTCAGATAAGAAACACCTTTGCTTGGTTTTTGGATGTATAGTGAAAAGCACATGTTTCATCATCATGTCTGGTGACACAACCAGATAGAATCTCTGTAAAGGACTGTGAAGCATTTTAAATAAACCTTTTGATGGGCCTAGAAATATCTTTAATAATCTGTATATACTGTATATGTTATGTTTTATGTACATTATGTTATGTATTTTCAAAATTTTCCATGTATTTTCCATGGGATTCTGCTATATAAGGCATTCTATGGTCAGAAATTCTCTTCAGCATCAAAGACATAAACACTAACTAACACTAACACTAACTATCCTCTTTAAAAAATAGTGCAGACTGTTCAACTGTATTTATTCATTAAAAAATGTGGTATATGCCTAAGCCACCAAAGTCATAACCTGATATAAAGAACCATTATTTTTGAATTTTTGAAGTAGAAGATCTTTCTTGAATCTTGAATTTTTGAAGATCTGTTGGGTTGGAGAAAAAGACCCTTTCTATGGTTTCATTTTTTTTTTCTTTACATCACAAAAACCTGTCATTTCACCAGGGGCGTGTAGATTTTTTATATCCAGTGTAATTTTATTTCATAATGCACTGACAGTTTCTGGTTTGCAAATGTGAATTACATACAAACTGACAGAAGACCACTCCTGAATCATAAAGAAAGCATCACCAGAGACAGAAGGAAGAGGAAGTGGAGAAATGCCTCAGGGTTCGACACAAATGGATGTCTTACTAATTGCATTGTCTGGCTGGAAAGAAAGTGCACATCATTAGTGTCCTTAAGTGTAATCATCCTCAGCAGGAATTGTGAGGCACTAACACTCTCTCTCTCTCTCTCTCTCTCTCTCTCTCTCTCTCTCACACACACACACACACACACACACACACACACACACACACACACACACACACACACACACACACACACACATAGAGAGAGAGAGAGAGAGAGAGAGAGAAAGAATGGCCAGTGACTACATCAGTTGTTCTTGATTCTTGCTCCTCCTCCATCTGTTTTTTTCATCTCTATCAACCTCCTGTTGACTTTACTTCCCTCTCTGTTGTAATTTCCTGGGGTACACTCATCTCACACTTATCTGTGCTCACAACTCTCTCTCTCTCTCTCTCTCTCTCTCTCTCTCTCTCTCTCTTTTCTTTGCTCTTTTTTTTACACCCTGCGAAAGCATGAATTGGTTTCCAATTGCATTTGTACTCACCTAGTTATGCTGCAGAGGTATGTTATTGGTCAGCTGTGTAATGGACATCCCAATAGTAAGTAGTCAGGAATCAATGTGAGGCACTGTTTTGTTCTCCAGAGATTCCAGGCTAACTTGTGATTGTACTGTGAATGGGTCACCAGAAGCCACAATGAACTGTGAGGAATATATTAATAATTGAACTGAAATTGTGCACAGCAAACATCATGGACTTGGTGCTTGGACAATAGTGCATGCATAGTGGCATTTACCCAACACAAGGGCATGTCTCATGTATCTCCTATTCACAAGTACTTTTGTTGCCTGATATCTCCCTTGGCCAGGAGCTGTATTTAAGTCCAGTGCCATTTCTGGCAATTTGATAAACTAAAATATTTTACCCTATAATATATGTTTTGGGCAGTGTTATGGAATGACATATGATGGCTATATTAAATACAATTTATAAATATGCCATTATGAAATAAATTATTGATAAAACATCCATGCCTTCTGCTGCAGTTCCCAATAGCAGTCACTGCATTTTACCCCTCGCTAAGCTTCCCACATTCTGCCATTGTCAGTACCAAACCAGTCCATGCTTACTGGAGATCTTTGATGGTAAGCACTTTCAGTTCATCATTCATGATTATTCAGATGCTATTCAAAATGCTATTTAACAAGCTGGAAGCCAATGATTGTGGGTGGATTCCAGATGCCTAAATTAAGACAAAATTGGCAGAGATGGCAAATTAACATGATTAGTCATGATAATCAACATCCATATATTCACAGTATATTTAGCTGATATTAAATTTTTATTTCTAACATGTCTACTTTTCATTTATATATTATAATATTGGATTAATTATCTCCAGATTTCATACTGCCTAATATTGCAATTGACAGCATATTTGACCTATAAAGTATGTTCTGCTATATCAGTCTGCACTACATCTGAACAACGTCATGGCAAGAGCTCTGCTCAAGAAAAATCTGGCAAAATCTGAAAACAAGCTAGCACCCATGTAGTCCAAAGCTGAAGTCAGTTTTTTTTTTTAAACTTGACTAGTGGACTTTAGTTGGATATGCTTTAAAAACATTACCCTGTCACAGAATTACACATAGTCATAACATTTACTCATAGAATTACTCATAGTCAAACCATCAATAAGTGCTGTATAGATGATTACGGCTTAGAGTAGACTATGCCATTGTGTACCATATAACAGTGCTGCTTTTAACAGTCTGATTTCTGAATGTCAGCCTCCCTTTGAAATGTTCTAATTGCTGAGCTGCATCGTTTTTCTAATTTGCCTGCATTTCACCAAGGAAACAGGTTTTCATAGCACAGCAAGGCTAGCTATTCTTTCATTAGGAAGCATTCTTAATTCTTTCACTTAACAGCTGTGAAGCCAAACTTCGTTACATCAGTCCGATCAGATCCCTCAATGTCTGTAAAGCAGAAAATTATTATTACAGATAATTCCTCCTGATTTCATGCCTCGCATCTGGGTCAGGATTAAACCAGAAGTCGCTCAGAACAAAAGCAAGCCACCATCTTGCCGCTCTTAAGAAAATCTTTATCTCAGCTTGAAAAAGCAAGTGAGTGAGAGTATGTAGAAAACAGAGAGAGAGAGAGAGAGAGAGGACTGCAGCATGCCTTGAGTCCTTGCCTGTTTTGGGATCACAGGAGAGAAGGCAAGAGGAAATGATCTTTCTATTCATCGATTTAATAACATCTGTTATTGAATGTGAAGTATGGTGGCACTTGTCTTAATGCAGGAAATTAGTAGTGCTGGAGAGCTGTGTCGGAGGCACTCTTGAGTTAAAGCTCACAGCTCTGTTGGAAGCATATCCATTTTACATGAGTGTAGCTGTGTTTTCTTGCTAATTTGCGACACAGCTATATGCTCTCTGACAGCGAGCGGAAGTGGCTCTACCTGCGCAGTTTAATGAACAAGGCTGGAGAAGGGGTGGCTGATGTCTCTCAAAGATGGAGCTACGGCCTGCTAAATGCAGATCCAAGCACACTACACCCTCCAGCTGTGCAAAGACACACACACACACACATACACACACACACACACACACACACTATTCTCCCTGTGGCATTTACACACTCAGTTTGGAAGGCAAAGTATTAACATCTGAAAGGGGATTGACAGCTCTAGAATGGCTGATGTAATGTAATTTACATGAGGAGAAAATGTCTGGCAACGAGGAGATACTGTTCCAGACATTCTCACTCCCACACATATACACACACAGTACATACACACTTCCAGCCTTTATACAAAATACAACATGGTAAATTATACATTTAAATGTCAGAGTTCAGATGTCGCTCCACTGTACTCTGATGTACACATACAGATAACCTTCATTTTACCTCCCAGTTGTACAAATACATCTGTCTATGTCTGTCTATTCTTCTTAGTCCTTCTCCTCTTAGAGTAAAGCACTCCACCCTCAGGATGCAAGGTCTTTGTTCTTGTTTCTGGATGACTGAGGATTTCAGCATGTGTAGTTTAAATCTAGTGTCTGAAGCCCTGGGTGCTTTCTTTCATGGGCTGAACCCGTGTTCACACAAGCAGAGAGCAAAAGTAACCTGCACAGATATTATAGCCTTTTCTGCATTATCTTCTCTAAGGCTGTGTCTCAGAAAGTGATAAGGCAAGATTCAGGAGAGAGAGAGAGAGAGAGAGAGAGAGAGAGAGAGAGAGAGAGAGAGAGAGAGACTAGTGTGTGTGTGTGTGTGTGTGTGCAGAGAAGAAAGAGAGAGAAATACTACCGAAGGCCACTCCTGGAAGCTAAAAGGAATCATGAGAAGTCTAACAGGAACAGACAGAGAGAGATAAGGAGAGAGAGGATGTAAATATGTGGGAGCAAATAAGGTAGATAGAAAGCTGTGAAGGTTAAGGGTATTGGGTGGCTGCACTAATATGGCTTAGGAAAGGTTGTGAAAGTAGGGAAATAGCAAAAGCAGTGAATAGTGGTGTTGAAAGGGCAGCTATGCCAATAGGCCTTGTCCCTCTCTTTGTCCCTCCTTTTTTTTTTTTTTGCTCTCTTGGCTTTTCTTCAAGGGCTTGGCCAGAAAGCAAATCTGCGTTCAGTCTGTTATTGATATTCTCAGAGGTTATCTCTAGTATTAGGATTCTACAATTTTTTTGCACAGAGTCTGTAGATCACTTTAAGCGTGCAGTCTACAGAATGTGCTGTTTGCATCCAGCAGATGTTCTTACCTTGTAGCAGCAATTGAAGGTCTACTGGCTTGCCTTACTTAGTTATACATTACTGGTAATGTCAGCCTCAAAGACATCATAAGGCTGATGGTCTGAAACAAGTCATCACATGACTGCTTTTACACGTTAAGCAAGACAGACAATGTGGTTTTCAAATTAGGAAATCATATCCATGGTGATTCAGCTCTGTTCAGTATTATTGTTGTTTTGCACAGCATGGTTTCTCTGACTCATGACTTCTATAGCTCTCTCTCTCTCTCTCTCAAACTATTTTGTACCTATAATTTGAAGGAATATTTTAAAGTATATGTTGTAGGTACATTTATTTATAAATTCATTTAATCTCATTCTTGGATTTAATCTACAGTACAATCTACAATCTACAGTATCTCTACCTAGCCACCTATGCTACTGCCCACTTATAGCTTGTGGTGTTCAAAAAATGCTTCCTACCTCTGCAACAGCTCATTGTGTAACAGAAAAACAGTACTCCTGACCCATATTTCAAATTATGACTTGACCTCAGATGGCCAAGCAATAGCAAAGTGCATAATTTTTTCAACATCATAGATTGAAATCTCTGCATTCTACAAAAAAAGAGTTTCATGAAATTGTTCTACAGGTGCTAATATTATATCACTAGCATTGTTCTTCTGGCAATGCATTCGTGTATACAAGTGTATAAGATCCTTTAATGAAACATGTTTGACCAAAAGGGCCAGGCTAAAGAATTTCAAAATGGCTATCTATGTATCTTTATCCAGTATAAAGCTTAATTAAGAAGTTGCTATCCAGTTTAACTGGATATAGAGGTTAGTATATAGGAAATTGTGTATGTGTATGTGCAAGTGAGGAACACATGGCTTACTTTTATATTTTTACTTTTATATTTACTTGGCTGATGCTTTTATCCAAAGAGACTTACAATTGACACAGTATAAAGCTGAGCAGCTGAGGGTAAAGCATCTTGCTCAAGGGCCCAACAGTACTCCAATGCCCTAACACTGTCCATCATTCCCATGTTAACGTCAGTGTTACAGATTAGGATAATACTGAATAAGGACATGCCCAGTCAAAATAGTGTCATTTTCATCTAAGGTAGCCTTTTTACACCCTATAACCAAAGCCACAATGTGCTGTGTAGGCTTTTATGAGATATAACTGAAAGTCTAAAGAATATGATTGTTGCATATCTGGTATAATAAGCATAGTATAACTTTAAAGGAGTGTGCCATTATTTTAAAGCATTGTTATTACAGATAAGAATTTTAACACATTTTCCTTTATAAGGAAAAGTGGTTATTTCAAACTTAGACACAGTTTTGGGGCAGTCAATAAACATTTATACAGAAAATGTTTTTCTAGAACACTTTCTTGAATTGTTTAATCAAAGGTGTTTGTAATGTAAACTCAAAATTTGTATATTTTGTATTTTTTTTTGTATCATCTTTCCTGCTTGATAGGAAAACAAGTAATTAGAATTGCTTTTTAGTGTATTAGCCCTCTGGAAAGTGGGATAAAAATCCATAAAAACAGCTTTGGTAAGACTTCCTCAGTGTAATGGCTGTAGGTTCAAATTTGCATTATATGAGTACATATGTTAAACATTCATTGACAGAATTTAACAACTGCCCTTAGGCTTCCATTGTACTCTCAGCAATCAGAATTTCAGTGCTAGAGTTAATTCAAGATTCACATCCTATATACACTATATGGCTGTGGCGGCAGGGGCATGGTCAAACTTATTTCCACTTATTGGTGTCTCTGTGTGCTTTCAGTCTGCCATAACTAAATAGAGAAAGAGAGTGGCATAGCTGGTGAAGCCTGTTACACACATCCACACACAAGCCGCGGAATATGAACTTGAACTGTGAACTTGGCAAGCAAAAGCCGCCAGTCCATGATGGACCATCTTCATTTGATTTGTCCTTTTTTTGTTGAGTTTGGAAAATTCACTGAAAAAGGTGGTCTGAATAAACACAAGCCAGGAGCTAAGGTTTCACCTGCCTCCCTGATATGGGCCTTCTACAAACTGTTGCCACAAAGTTGGAAGCACATAATTGTATAAGATGTCTTTGTATGCTGTAGCATTAAAATTTCCCTTCATTGAAACTAAGAGGCCCAAATATGTTCCAGCATGACAATGCCTCTGTGCACAAAGCGACCTCAATAATGCTCTAGTGGCTTAATGATTAAATCCCCATAGCCACACAAATCTAGTGGAAAGCCTTCCCAGAAGAGTGGAGGTTATTATAACAGCAAATGAGGACTAAATCTGGAAAATTGTTGTAAAAGCACATACTGTATACAGTAGGTGTGATGGTCAGGAGTCCACATAGTGGATGTTACACTTCTGGAAAATACTGAAACTACTGCGAATACTGTAAGTAAGCAGGTTTTCAGCCCTGTTTTCAATATAGAGAAATAGGTCAAATACGAATATTTATTTAATACTATTTCATGTTTATATTTAATTCTTTATTTTTTAGAAAGCTTGCCAGAAAGACCATCTATTTGAGACTAAATCCTGTGGGAAGCAACAAAAAAGTTAGAGAAGTAGAATGGGAGATTTTTATTTTCTTGCAACGTGTTCTCAAGCATGAAGCTCACAGGACAAATAAAGATCATGGTTATTAATGTGAAGGTGCAGTGCTCCTTAATAACTGCCTGGTCAGGGTCACAGTGAGTTAATTTAGGCCACTAGTTTATATTTATGTTTATATTTTGGGAAATAAAACCAACTAAATTCGGTGGCAGGTTAAAAACAAGAATAATAACTGCGATTACATCTCTAGTTGAGACCAATTAATGTAGAAATGTCAGAGGCAGAATTCACACACCATGCTTACAGTGCTGCCATTTCTACTTCTTAGGGATGTAACCCTAATACGTAGCAAATACATTCAGACTGAATAGATAATGTAGTTTTAACAGATACAAATAGGACTACTGATTTGTTTTAGAAAGCTTGCACAAGTAAGAGCTTTTTATTTTCACGTGATGCAGGCTTGAGCCAAGGTCATTAACATGATTTGAATAGGAGAAGCACTATTCTGTACAAATAAGAAATGAAATAGGCTTTTATTTATAGAGCTGCCAGTCCATATAGCCCACTCAGATAATGTTATGTGCATAGGGTTGCATATCTCTGCTGGGGGTCTCCAAATATAATAATTTAATTCATTGTAAAGAGTGTTAACTTATATGTTCATAGTGCATGTTTTTGTCATTCTTAAATGAATGTTCTCCATCATTATTAAATCTTATTAAAATCTAACAGGCATTATAATGAAAATATCAATTTAGACTAGCAGCAGCATTGCAGCTTTGTGGTAGATTCTTATAGTGAACTTATAGTGATCTTTCTGGAATGTAACGAATCCAGAAATAAAGTTAATCTGATCAACTATTATTAGGTGGCTCTTGTTGCCAGCTGTTGACTATTGTAAACAATAGTTCCCTGACTTGGTCAAGACATCACGGTTTGAAAGATAGGTCGACAGGGATTCTGGTTGAGATTGATTATGAACTCGAGTGAATTAAACTGTGTTGATGAGTTAAATAATGTTATGTTTTGAAAATTACTATTTGTTATAATTTGTGAATGAAGAATTACTTCTTTTCTGACTTTTTTTTTTTCAGTGTTTCTGGGGCATGGTGGTATGGTTCAGAAAAAATAAGTCCTATCTAGACCATGCCTACTTCCAGTTCAAACCTGAATATACATAGATATTGTCATGTCAGTGCTGGAATCCACCAGAAGCTTCACTTCCCAGAACACCATGCAGCCTACAAACGTGTCCACCACAGACTACAATCCCCCGTGAACTGTTCACAAGCACATTCACAATCCCCCTGAATTCTAACCATACACACCTGTTCTCAATCACATACACACTATATATACACGGACACTCACTAACACTCTTTGCAAAGTAATGCTCAGTGTACAATTACCTGACTTACAAAGCCTTGCATATTGTGTCTGATTGTTCTAGTTTTTGATCTTGCCTCGTTGCTAAGTTTTTGGATTTGCCTACATCGCTCTGTTTGCTGATTTCCTGTCTTTCTGCCTGTCCCTATTTATGGTTTTTGCTTCACATTTTGGAATTGTTTGCCAGTGTCTCTGACTCCCGTCACATGACAGATTACTTTGCCATCTCCATGGATGCAGCAGGAGCATTAAACACAGCACTTCTCCAGCCAAGAGAATTCCTCAGCTTACTCACGGGAATATCCCTCAGTTGGGCTACTGCAGTCACATATCAAGGAGGGGAACCATTGTCGTCATATGACAGCTCTGTGGAACTTTTCAAACTAGGTTTAGACCATACTCCTGGAGGCAAGGAAATTGGACAGCAGCTCTTGACAGTCACCTAAGAAAAAATAAATGCTAACTATTGTTTGCCCTGGAGTTCTGCATGCTCACTGCAGGAAGCACATGGAACGAGCCTGCACTGAAAGCCACCTTTCATCAAGTTCTCAACCAGGAAGTGCTCACAAAGCTAGCCTGCCATGATGATAAAATGTACCTCGATTCCCTGATTGATTTAGCCATCTGTCTGGATCATTTCATCCACAACCATCAAGTGCACAAGGGGTATGCAAGCGCAATGCCTGAAAATGACTGCCCAGAGCCCATGCAGCTGGGTCAGACTAGACTGACTCCCGCAGATTGTGAGAAACAGAGAAAGGACAAGCAGTGTTTCTACTGCAGTCACTCCAATCATTTTGTGTGACAGTGTCCTGTTTGTGAGAAAACCCCAGTCCAACCCAGTCCCACTGAGAGAACCACAACCTCCACACGTATCACAAAGGTGAGTCCATCTCAGTTTTTGTCCAACCAATCTGTTGCCCTGAAGGTGAAGATAAAGCACTCAGATCATGTCTATGTTCTCTCAGTGCTGATTGATAGAAATTTCATGGACGACGATACCATCATGAAGCTCAACATACAAACACAACCATGACAGCACCCCTTAATGATTCATGATATTTATGGAGGACCCATAGGGAATGGAACTGTCACACTTTGTACCAAATCCCTACTCCAAGTCAGTCATCTCCTTCCTTATTTCTGTCACTGCTAAAAATCCTGTCATCCTTGGATTTTCCTGGATACACCTCCACGATGCTATAATAGCGTGATACAACAAGCAAATCATTAAATATTCATCTCACTGCATTAATCACTATCTGCACCTCCCCCGCCTTGTCATTTCTTCAACCACATTGGAGATCCCCGAAGCCCTGTCCCCCACAGACATCCCCAGGGAGTATCACAAGTTCCAAGAGGTCTTTAGAGAGGCTAAAGCTAGTGGCCTATAACTGTGCCATAGAGTTTCTGTCAGGTACCCCCTCAGCACATTAAGCAAGTCCTATCCTGCATCCTCAATAACCAGCTCTACGCTGTGGGACAGAAGTGTGAATTCCATCTGTCCACCATCTCTTTCCTTGGATACATTGTAGGCCCTGAGGGTGTGGCTATGGACCAGGAAAAAGTGCTGGCAGTCACAGAATGGCCCACTCCCAAGACTGTCAAGGAGATCATCTCTAGGTTATGTATGTAACCATGGTTCCCAGAGGGAACGAGACACTGCGTTGAAACACTATGGGAATGCCATCAGCGTGACCGTGCCCTGAATCAGGTGTGTAATCAGTCCAAAGGATGGGCGGGACATCACAGGTGGGGTAATGTAATAACCCGGAAGCTTTAAAAAGCACGAGTGGCGGCTGCCACGCCAGCTTCTGAGAAATTAAGCAAGCGCTACAGGTATGCCGGAAGTGTGGCACTGAGATGCAGCATCTGGTTCCCTCTGGGAACCATGGTTACATATGTAACCTAGAGACATTCCCCTTCAGGAACCTGAGCTGCGTCAAAACGCTATGGGAATGAGTATGCCCACGCCGCCAGACTTACAAATCTCTGTCTAGTGTGGAAAGGCACAGCTAGGGCAAGAGAACAGAAGAGCCAGGAGTGGCTCGCATATCCAGGCCATAAAACCTGGCGAACGTCAGGGGCATGGACCAACCCACAGCATTGCAGATGTCCTGCCTGGGCACACCTGCCAGAAAGGCCTTAGAGGACGCCACGCTTCTGGTGGAATGAGCCTTGACCCCCAAGGGCGAGGGGAGACCAGACGACTCATAGGCCAAATAGATAGCATCCACGATCCACAGACTGAGGATCTGCCTAGTAGCAGGAAAACCCCTCCTAGGGGGACCAAAGCACACAAACAATTGGTCCGCCCCTTCTCCACAGGGCAGCTCTGTGGATGTACGCATCTAGTGCTCGCACTGGGCACATACAATTCAGCCTCCGATGGTCGGACTCCCAAAAGGGAGGTAGAAAAAGGCCTGCAGTACAACCAGCCGTGGTGTCGAGGAGTAAACTTTTGGTACATAACCTGCTTGAGGGTATAGGAACACTTTGGCCAGACCGTCTAAAGTCTAAATAAGAAGGCACCACTGAGAGGGCCTGGAGATCCCCAACTCTCTTAAGAGAGGAAATAGCCAAAAGAAAGGCGGTCTTTAAGGTTAAAAGACGGTCAGAAATCTCCTCTATAGGCTTGAAGGGGGGGTAACAGAGAGCCTCTAACACCAGGGCCAGGTCCCAAGGAGGGACATGGGATTGCACCGGAGGCCTGGGCCTCAGCGCACCGTGGAGGTAACGTGTCACCACGTGTCTGCCCACGGACTGACCACCGAGAGGGGCTTGGTAGGCTGCAAGGGCTGCCACGTAAACCTTCAGGGTGGAGTGGGTCAACCCTGCGGAGAGACGGGCCTGCAGGAACTCCAGCACTGTACCAACTGGGTCGAGCCGGCCGTCTCTGCACCAGGAAGTGAAAAGTTTCCAATTCAAGGCGTACAGTTTCCTTGTTGAGGGAGCTCTGGATTGGATAATGGTCTTAACAACCTCAGCTGAGAGACCGGAAGCTATAAGTTGTGCCCCCTCAGAGGCCACACCCACAGCTTCCACAACTCGGGGCGGGGGTGAAAGATGACACTTCCTGTCTGTGAGAGGAGATCCCTCCTGACGGGAATCTCCCATGGAGAGCCGTTGAGAAGGGAAATCAGACCCAAGAACCATACTAGGCCCGGCCAGAACGGGGCTACTAGCAGCAGATGGACCCAGTCCCGGCGCACTCTCTCCAGAACTCCCGGGAGCAGAGCAACCGGGGGAAAGGCGTACAGATGCCTCGGCCACATCTGTGCCATAGCATCCAGGCCAAGAGGAGCTGGATGAGTCAGAGAGAACCAGAGGGGACAGTGCAATGTCTCCTGAGTCGCAAACAGATCCACCTAAGCCCGACCGAACACTCTCCATATCTGCTCCACCACCATGGGGTGGAGCCTTCATTCCCCGGGCATCGGCCCCTGCCTCGACAGGGCGTCTGCTCCCATATTGAGATGGCCAGGGATGTAAACTGCTCTCAGAGAGAGGAGTTTCCCCAGGGACCACACCAGGATCTGGAGCGCCAGCCTGTAAAGGGGGTGTG
The DNA here is from genome assembly GCA_037577455.1 of Pangasius macronema. Lineage (NCBI taxonomy): Eukaryota > Metazoa > Chordata > Actinopteri > Siluriformes > Pangasiidae > Pangasius > Pangasius macronema. Next base: position 5,145,201 of record CM074963.1, read on the forward strand.
AACGCAGACCTCCCTGGTGGTTGATATAAGAGACCACTGCTGTGTTGTCGGTGCGAAAAACACGTGGCGATCTCTTAGGTCCGAGAGAAAGTGTTTCAAGAAACACAGCCAGCATCTCCAGGCAGTTAATGTGCCAAGTGAGATGGCGGCCGCTCCACAGACCAGAGGCTAAGGCAAACGCTTACAATGCAAGCAGAGAGCCTCGAGAGCCGACTCTGCGTGCTCCGCTCCCAAGCAGACAACGCATAGGCTGTGTGTATCCCCACCTTTAATATAGCATGGACAGGGAGGAACACACAGCCTAAAACGCCGTCCCCTCTTGCCCTTATGCTTAGTCTTTTCCTTAGACTTAGGCATTTTCTCAGACAAACAACACAAAATGGACAGCCAATACAAAATAGACAGACAATATAGACACAGAGCGCTTGCTGAATTACAGAAAGCTGGCACGGTGCCTGCCGCTCGTGCCTTTTAAAGCTTCCGGGTCGTTACGTCACCCCGCCTGTGACGTCCTGCCCATCCTTTGGACTGATTACACACCTGATTCAGGGTGCGGTCACGCTGGTGGCGTCAATTTTACACTCTCACACAGGCTCAGCTCCAGGAACACCAAGGGTGACTCTCTGTCCCATCTCCATCCCACTGAAAACAAGGACCAGAGGTGGAACCCATACTGCCTTCCTCCTATTTTGTAAGAGCAATTACCTGGGACATTGACAGAGAGATTGCTCACACACCAGTGCAACCAGTTCCCCCTGCGTACCCACCAGACTGAACTTTTGCGCCACTCAACTAGACAAGCAAGATTTATCTTGCTTGTCTAGTTTTATTCATCATGCACAAGATTTATTCATCATGCACTGCTTGTGCCCAGGCAAAAGTACCACAGACTCTCCCAGCAGGTAAACTCAACCATCAAGTAGAAACCCCACAGTTTCAACCTGGTGACTGAGTATGGTTATCAATGATAGGCAGTAGAAACACTCAAGGTTGCAAGAAGCTCAGTGCCCATACAAGGTACTCCACCATATCAACAACAACATGTAAAATCTGGATCTGCCTCGCCATAGTCAACTAGCACCCGCCTTCCAAGTATCACATCTCAAGCCTGTCATACCTGGACTACTAGCATCCGATGTTCCCCCACCACACCACCCACACCAATCAATATAGAAGGACAACCCCCTTATCTTTTCATTAACATCCTGAACTCATGCTGCAAAGATGGGAAGTTGGATTCTATCATTGAATGGGAGGGCTATGGCCCTGAGGATCAATGCTGGGTTCTGGCACACAACGTTCTTGACCCTCTAATCTGCCAAGAATTCCACGCCAAGCATCCAGAATGACCTGGTCCTCACTCCAAAGGTAAAACTTGTTGCTAAGTTTTTGGATTTTGGATTTGCCTATGTCACTCTGTTTGCTGATCGGCTGACTTTCTGCCTGTCACTGTTTATGGTTTTTGCTTCATGTTTTTGGAATCATTTGCCTGTGTCGTTTTAATAAATATCTAACCTGCAACTGCATCCGTCTCCAACTCTGTCTCATGAAAGATATCTGAATTTGGAGCCCTGAACAGACACACATTCCGATAATGGCACTGCATTACACCCTGTTGTACGTGCATGTATATGTAATCCACAACGTTCTCTGAGCTCTGAATTTGTAATCCAGACTTCATCCAGTCACTAGACAGATTATCTGACACCACAGCCCCTTTTAACCTGTTGTTGCTAGTACACTGTTGTTGCTAGTATAATAATATACACTATTATAGATCATAAACAAATATGTCTAATTCACCCACCCACACGCCCAAATCACCAGATACATCATTTTCCTGACACTTTAACTACAGCCATAAATGAGCTGTATAATTACTTTCAAAATTCACGATACATGTTAGATATTTATTATAGACTCAGTGAGGTCTGGTGGACAAACTGTAGATCAACAACCACTAAATTGGGCCTCAGTGTTTGCAATATTCTTCTTTCACCTCCAAATCAATGTAAAGCTTTGGTTGTAAGGGTGTTGAAATGATACATCTAGCAAAAACTCATCAGGAGAGACTTAGGGGCTGAGAAGCAATGTGCATCCCCAGGTTTAATGAGAAAGTGATGAAATATGATTGACTCAATAACAAGTCTTCTGTGAGTAAACATATTTAACATGATCGTAATAACATTACTGTGTGTGTGTTTGTGTGTATATGTGTGTGCATGAAAGAAATAAAGAGAGAAAGAGAGAGTTTGGCAAAAGCAAAGATAACTCTCTCTCTCACTCTCTCTCTTCATGTGCATGTGTGTGTGTTTTAATGACAGCCTAATAGCAGCCTAATGGCAGTCTAATAACAGCCTAACGAAGCATAATGAGATACTATTGCAACCACACTGGTGGAGCCATGCTGGCCATAACTGCATTCCTCAGGGAACAATTAAAGAAATGCAGTGGACATGTTTTTTTTAACTTGAATGGAACATGCAGCAGAATGCAATTTGGTCTCGATATTCTACTTGTAAATACAGGTCAAGAGATTAATCTTTATTCAGCCATTACAGGCTGATTTCTTTTCTGTAAGACCATACAAAGCCCTTTCACTTTGGTATCACACAAGAGGCTCTGGATGTACATGCTTGTTCTGTTAATGAAGTGCTTTTCAAGAATCATACAGAAAAGAGCCAGAACAAGTTAAAACACAGGAAGACTGAAATGTCTGAGGCAGAAGCATGACCTTGAATAAGTAGCAGGTCAACCTGGCAGAAAAACAGAACTCAGAACACAAGACAATATGAACAGACATACATGGCTAAAAAGAATGTTAATAAGCATTACAAAAATTACAACGAGACTGTCATGTCAGTGCTTGGTCATGGTTAATGTAATGCTCGGTGTATCATTGCTTGGCTTACCATGCCTTTTGTTACTGTTCTTGCTATTCTGGTTTCTGACATTGTTGCCTGGTTTCAAGAGTTTGAATTTTGCCTAGTGTATGTGTACAGTGGGATCCAAAAGTCTGAGACCACTAGTGAAAATGTTTCCGTTTGGCATACTTTTCCAATTTAACACAAAGGTTTTCAGTACAAATTATACTATCAGCAATAACATGCGTGAAATGTAGAATCTTAGACATATTTACATTAATTTCAGTTTTTTAGTATTTTGCATGTTCCCTTTTTGTTTTAATGATAGTGTGCACTCAAGCTGTCACAGTAGTTTCCTTTTTTGTTTTAGAATTTTCAAAATTCTAATACTTTTCTGTTTATTTCCAGTTTTAAATAATAAACAAAAAAAAATCCCAGATTTTCAATGTGGTATCAGAGTTTTGGACCCCACTGTATATGTGTGTATGTGTTTATATGTACAGTTAGGTCTGGAAGTATTTGGACAATGACAGAGCTTTTGTGATTTTGTCTTTATACTCCTGCACAATGGATTTGAAATAAAACAATCAAGATGTGATTGAAGTGTAGACTTTCAACTTTATTTTAAGAGGTTCAACAAAAATATGGCATTTACGATTTAGGAATTACAGCCATTTTAAGCAAAGTACTTCCATTTTCAGTGGCTCAAAGGTATTTGGGCAATTGACTGACAAGAAGTTAATTAACCAGGTGTGGTCCATTCCCTCATTACTTCAAGATAAACAAAGCAGATAAAAGGTGTGGATTTGATATCAGGTATTAAGTCGGCATTTGGCAGCTGTTCGACTGGAGCTACCAGTATGAAGTCCAAGGAGATCTCATTGCAGCTGAAGGAGGCCATCATTAGGCTGAAAAAACAACATAAATACATAAGAGAGATAGCCAAAACCTTATGTGTGGCCAAATCACCAGTTGGGTACATTCTTAAAAAGAAAGAAAGCACTGGTGAGCTCAACAACATCAAAAGGCCTGGAAAACCAAGGAAGACAGCTAAAGTGATCGCAGAATCCTTTCCTTGGTGAAGAAAAACCCCCTTCTCAACAGAAGTCAAGAATACTCTGGAGAAGGTAGATGTATCATTGTCAAAATCTACAATCAATAGAC
>CM074963.1:5154606-5170201 GCA_037577455.1 Pangasius macronema
AATTCAGAGGCATTTAAGTTTCCCTATCCCAATCCTGAAACATATAAACTGCATAACCAACATTTCCAGCCAAGGCCATAATTTTTAGATCATGTAGTTGTAAGTAATAATTAAAAAAAAAGAACCTCTACAAACTTGGTAAAAAGTGAAAGTCTGTTCAGATGGCAGTAGTAACAGAGAACATGTGAAAAGCACATCAAAAAGCATCTAAAACTTTTTATATATATGCATCTGCAAAGCATTAGCATCCTTTTGATTGATATGGTTCTTTTTATTCTACTCCCATTCTCAAAGTATGATTTCTTGGCCTGAATATAAAGATGATACCAGACCTGGGAATCTTTCTTTGTGACTATGATTTGGAACATTTGCTTAATGGTTTATCATCTCCTGGTATGGGAGAGAGTAACCTAAGGTGTCTGGATTCAGATCACACCAAATCAAAACAGACTTTTCCAACAGACATTGAAACTTTTGTTGATGGATGTCTGGCCCACAAAAGGCTTTCCTGAACCCTCACTGGTGAACTAGCTACAGTTAGCTAGCAATGCTAAACTTTGGTAAGCTAACTAATATTAGGTGAAGTAGAGTTTTTCTTCATTAAAATGTCACAGAAGGGATGATGCTGTAACATAATTTCATTGAATGGATGCTTTTGTTAGATAATTACACTCTCTGTTCACTTTGGAGTTTTCATTTCACTAGATGTTCCAGGTAGAACTCATTCAAAAACCTAGAAGTATAAAACATCCAAAGAATATTTTGAAAATCCCTTTTTTCTCTTATGAGTGAAAAAGCGTATGCTTCAGAATCCAAAAAAAGGTTTTCAGTCATTTTGGTGTGTGTTATCTAGCTAATGTTAGGTTAATTTCACATTGTTTTTTGAAAAAGCAGCTAATCTCCACCCATGCATTTGCTTTGCCCAATCAAACAGAAGTTTTTCCACCTAACCTCGGGTGTTTGTCCGCAGAGCTGCATTCAGATACGCTTTGTGCTTTACATCCCATTCAAGATTTAGTCCCCGTTTGCTGTTAAGGAAGGCTTTCCATTACATTTTGGAGTATCAGCATACAAAGACATCCTATACAATTGTATGTTTTCAATGTTTTAGAAACAGTTTGGGAAAGACCCACATATGGGTGTGATAGTCAGGTGTTCACAAACCTCCGGCCATATAGTGTACCACCATACTGGACTATATAAAAGTGCTAATAACATACTTAGTAGCTTGAATTATGAAGACTTTAGTCATTCATGGATTTAGTTTGTGAAGACAAAATTAATGCTGAAAAGATACTAAAATTGTTGACCACTAACCCTTTTCTACACTATAGCATCCATATAGTATAGCAGCTGTCCTTCATGAAGCTCAGAAGGCATGTCAAGTATCTGAGAAATAGGAACTCAGGTAGTTATTAAATAATAAGAGAAGGATGAGGAGTGGGAGCAGCTCTATTCATCATTTCAGTAGGACTTAATTAATATGTCAGGCTTAAGGTACACACAAAAGCTCAGCCTTCACCATTATGGGCCTGGTACACTCACACTGACTTGAGGGAATGAAGGAATGGTGTCCTTCAGAGACCAACAGGCAAAGAAGACAGCAAGAGTCAACCATTTATGCTCAAATGTATTGTCTATGATTAGAGATGAGCACATAGTACAAGATTTTCAAAACCTGAGACTCGCTGGCGCTACATGTCACTCAGGCTACATGACACTCAGGCTACATAACTTTAATTACTTGCGATCAGTTGATTGGTGAAAGAAGGGGTGTGCAAAGTACACAAGCAATCACAGATGATGCTACGCAAAGAAGCAGTATTCCTGTGCCTTCCCACATAACTGAATGGTAGATAAACTGGATTTAGGGATCTACTGGATTTTGCTTTCCAGTAATTTTTTAGCGATTTGATTTCCTCTTGGACTTGACTGGCTGTTTCACAGTGCTGTTCTTGCTTCCATGCATGCTTGAAAATATTGGACCCCCTGTGATTGCTTGCAGACTGAGAAAATCATGTCACTGAACCATACACAGTGCATAAGCAGTTGCCATGGGCCCATGCAGCCTGTGACAAGTAGACACAGAGCCCAGAAAGTAGTCAGTGAGAGGGAAATCGGGGCTAAAATCATGTTGTGTGCACTAGGCCTAATTTCCCTAGACTCTCTGGGGGTTCTCTGGCAGAGTGACCATGGAGAGGAAAATCTTGAATTACATAGTGCAAAACTAGTCATCAGATGCACATAGATGAGGTCAGACTCTGATATGCAGAGTTTGTGACAAATGTCAGCAAGCATTGGCTACACACATGAACACACATTTTTGGTCCTGTCTATGTTTACACCTCTTTTGGACAGAACACTTTCTAATGTTGTCAGAGATACAGTATCTAGGAAATTAATTGAACCATATCCCGTAGTGGCTTTGTTCAATGTTACCCCTCCCACACTATCAATATCATCTTTAGAGTTTGACATAATTGCATTTGTCACTCTGTTGGCCAGATGTCTAATTCTGTTAAAATGCAAAGCTTCAAGACCACCTTCCACAATTTTTTTATGTTCTCAGTCATATGAAACTTGAGAAAATGAGTCTTGCAATTACAGGTTCAACTAAAAGGTTTAATAAAATGTGGGCTCCATTTCTTAAAGTAGCATGAATATACATTACCTATCTTCTATATTTATTTTGTACTATTTTATTCTATACATTACATATGATTCAGCACTGTCAGTTTATGTATTCTACATCATATTATTCCGCATGGCACTAGAATGTTAAGTGGGCTAAAGCATATTTACTGTCTAAGGGGTGTTTTTAAAAAGTTCGAACAGTGCACAGTAAATGAGATGTACTTCTATTTACACATTGTCTTATCAGTGTTATTTCTGTGTTGTGTTGTCTGGTCTATATTTTCCCACCATGGAAGGAATTGTTGTTTTGGTGTTTGTGTATGAATATTGTATTGGGGGAAAACAATAAACAGAGATTGAGGGGGAAGAGAACAGCAAAAAAATGAGTAGGGAGGGCATATGACCACAGAAGAGACCAGAGTAATAATGTGAAATAAGGACGGCAAAGCTGACAAGGTCTGGTACAATAATGATCTGGAACTCAGTTCACATCAGTGTCTGAAGCCAATAAAAGCAGGAGTCATTCTGAGAAATCTCCCAGGATCTCCCACACCTGGTTCTTCTTCTGTTAGGGGTTACCATGGAAACTCTTTCCAACAACAATGTGAAAAGTCCCAGTAGTTTGACAGGCCATAATAAGAAGAAAAGGGGGAAAAATACAAGAGATGAAAAGAAAAGTTTGGCCTTTATGCTAGCACATGCAATCAGAAAATAGTCCCCCAATCAATAATGTATTAGTTTGATACTGTTTTAAATTCAGCCTTCATTCTGTCACTAAAAAAAAGTAACACTTTTCAGATAAAAAAAATGGCTGTCAGGGATTACCTGCTAAAATAGAAGCAAGTGTAACAGTCAAAGTCTCCAAAAAAAAACTGTGTCAGGTTGTCCACAATTCTTAGAAAAACATACCAGCCAATTTTCTCATAAAACTCCACAAAATGTACCTGGGACTACTGATGCATTACAGACAAATGGTTGTCATATTGTATTGACTTTGTTTAGTTTAGTGCTGTTTGCTACTGTTCATCTACTTATCTATTCAACTTGGCAACTACTACTAATATTTAATTTCATTAACAGCATTTTATTTTTACATATGCTAAGACTTTTGTTCAGTAATGTATACACTGTGTATATTGTATATTAAATAGTGTATGTACACTGTATATATTAACTTTTTATATAAAGCCCCACATCTAAGGCACTGCTCAACACCTGGTCAATTCCATCTTGTATGGTGAAGCATAGTGGTGGCAGCATCATGATGTGGGGATGTTTTACAGCAACAGTGACTGGGAGGCAGAATCGAGGGAATTACAACCTTAGGTTTTCTTTTTCTTTAGTTTCTTTCTTTTTATTAAATTTAAGGCTGTAGTCTCTGCTATGTTTCAACTAGTAAAAGTCAAAATACTTGTGTAAATGTGATATTTCAGTTTTGTAATTTTTGATTTACAATTCTTTGTGTAAAACATACTTTTTGTTTATTTCTTTATTTTATATGTTTGTTTAATTGTTAGAATCCAGTAAGTCACTGCAGTATATGTACATCAGCACAGATAGTGGATGTAGTAATATTTAAGTGTAGTATACAAAGTTTACAAAGACATAGGTCAGACGAACGTCCTTCATCAGCTGTGCAAATAAAGTGCTTTAATCGACTTTTTAGAAGATACAAAACATTGTATTTTTATTTTATTATTATTATTATTTTTATTTATTTATTTATTTTTACATTTTTTTCAGCAGCACATAGTTTATTTTGATACAATTACATTTGGGGTGTTTTGTATTATGCAGATGTATAGGAAAACCCCCCACAAAGAAAATAGTACAAGAGTGTGTGTGTGTGTGTGTGTGTGTGTGTGTGTGTGTGTGTGTGTGTGTGTGTGTGTGTGTGTGTGTGTTTTTAGAAGACCACACAAAAGCTTTTGTAGCAGCAGGTAGGCTTTATAAAGGGCTGAAAGGAAGCTCTGTATGGGATCAGAATTTTGTACACATTTAGAGGATAGAGTGTGTAATCTCTCAAAAGGTTATTTTCTGAATCACGCTTTAATTCACAGATATGAATGAAATATTTTACAACTGTTATCAACAGAAGCGGATACAGACAGGCGAAGATGGTGGAGAATGACCACCAAGCTTTGACAGAAAGAGAATATGACAAATGTAGTGGATGTCACAACATAATGACCACCTGTTTGCTTTGATTTGGTTCAAGTCCATCCCTTTTACAAATATGTGTGTGTGTGTGTGTGTGTGTGTGTGTGTGTGTGTGTGTGTGTGTGTGTGTGTGTGTGTGTGTGTGTGTTTGGCTCTCATGCATTGGTTCTGCAAGTGCCTCTGTAAGTGCCTTTGCTATGCATCAAGCTTTGCAAATGGTTTCATTGTCTTTCTCTCTCTCACACACATTCCAGCCCATCTCACATCTAAGGATCCATTAACAGTCCATAATTTAAAGGTGACTGGCTGTGTTTATCTTCCTTTCTTTTCTCTGCGAGTAGAATCACACACACACACAAACAAACAAATGCATAGCCTCCAAATTACTGCAGATGCTCTGACTGCAAATGTTCATTCTGCTCCTGACAACCCACATTCCATATATGGGCTTCTATACTAACTTCACCTCATCCTCTAGGTATAATTTTAGCCTAAGTATGGTGTATTAATAACAATATAATGCATAATATAATTCCAGACACATAAACTTTAGCTACATTATCAATGTAGGAAAGCATGAGGAATAGGAAAAGTATAAACAGCAGTCTTACTGATAGATCCTGTTTCATCAGAAATAGTTTTGAACTTTGCAACAGTTTTGATACTCTGGTTTGTTCATTTTAACTAGATTCCTCACATGGATTTGCTTTCAGCATGTGGTATCTTTAAGAACATACGTTCAACCCAAGGAGTCACTGAATAAAATATGAAGTCCTGTTTTTGCATCTTTCATCTTTAAAATCCTCAGCTAGAAGCTGGAGCTGTGCTACTCTCCCTCCTGACTGTGTTAACACATCACATGGTCATCATCACAACAAATTCTCTGCATGGAATTCTACCAAATTAGCTAATGCAGGCACGAATCCTTGCACAAATCTGTAGTTCTTGTTTTACAGGCCACTCATCCTTACTGTACTAATTGTTACAAAATAAATGTGTTGCGAAGAAAAGGTTTGGCAGAGAACTTCACTAATAACTAATCTCCATTTTCACACCCAAACAGGGACGTTTAGGTCTCAATAAGCAGTAGCAGCCCCGGGCTCTCAATCTCATAATTAGACCAAGCTTGTGTAATGCAGCACTGCTGGGAATGGATCATGTTTAATTATTATATCAAACACTAATTATCATCCCATTACCTACAATACTGCCATACATTCCCACACAAGGTGAACATAAACTCCTAAAATGAGCTTTTCTTACTTAGGAAAATGACTTGAGCTGCCTAAATCCACGTTGAGATGGATTAGTCTCACTCCATAAAATGGAAGCGTTTCCAAAATCCTTGAAATCCTAAAAATCAATGACAATATTCTTCATTATTGTGACAGTGAGACCAAGGAAAAAAGTTTGAAAAGCTTTTAAAAAGGGGTAAAAGTACATTGCTGTCTACATTGCTGCCATCCTGCGGCACCTCCTCCTTTCTTTCCACGCTTCATGAGTTTTGGGAGAGGCCCATTTATTCTGCACCTCAAATCACTCACTCATCTGGTAACCATGGTTTCAGCAGAGTATCCTGCATTTAAGGCCAGAGATAGTCCATCACTGTTATGATGGCCTGTCAGAGGGAGAATATGGAAGCGTATGTCTCAAATTGAAATAATAATAATGCCTGTCAATCATCATCAGCCTCCTGATGAGCATCAGCAGTTCCTGGATTTCGGTATCCCACAGTGCTTCTCAGCTACACTTCATTCAGAATTCTTCCTGAAAAACTCTTGTCTGAGGACATGAGATCAAATGTAAACATCAAACATTCTCTGATTACCTTGTGTATATGACCCAATCAGTATCACCATATAAAGTTACATAGGCAGAGTATTTCTCAATATCTGCGAGGAGCATAGTGGTGAAATCTGACATTGCTGTTTATTTTTCAGTTTTAAGACTCTGGAATAAATACTGGTGCATTGCTTTACTTTTTTATTTATTTCAATGTTTTTACTATTTTATCCTATTGTCTATTGCAGTTTCTAGACAAATCCCTGTGTAGCAGGCCTCTGCCCTATCGTATGACAGCATCATGTATCACAGAGTGCAAAAGCCATGACATTCCTCCTTCAATGCTAATACATGTATAACACCTGCTGGCTTCTATGTTGCAAAGCATCCCTGTTGTCTCTCCCTCCAAAACTGACAGGGATTTCAAATCTGGTAGTGGTTATTGATTCCCTTAACAGGTTCATCATGCGAACAACTCTATATTTCAATATTTAGGTATGTATATTCTGTATATTCACTCTTTGAGTCTAAGAGCCTCATGAGCATACATGAAAAACCGTTGGAGACTTTTCTCATACTTGTGCACCATAAATGCTTGAAATGGGACAGCAGTTGCTCAGACTGAATGAATAAATGATGCAAAGAACATTTCCACTGGATCTTAATATTCTGGCTTTTGTAACCACTGCACTATAAGTCATGTTTAACATGTTCATTACAGGCCCATGTCCAAGACAGAGCTGAGAGCTCTACTGTTTATTCTAGATATGTGTCCTGGTCCAGGCACTTGCCCTGTAGTCGAGCCTCAGGGAGGCAACGCGTGAGGCAGAGAGCATGTACCTTCCGGTGTTCTCACACATGCATTAAACATCAGCTGCCACTCAAACTTTAACTGCAGGTTCACAGTGTAATTGCTTCCTATTTTTGCGAGACCAATGCCAACTGCATAGCAATGAGACAACAGCTGCAGACATGTACATTGACAATAGATACACACATATGTATACACACACACACACACACACAGAAATGTTAGTGCACTCATATGAAGGGTCACACTCTATCCCCCCCCCCCCCTCTCTCTCTCTCTCATGTACACTCAACTTATAATTAGAGTGTGCTTTCATTAAATTTGATTAATGTAATTCATCTGCTACTCTCAGAGTGGGGCTGTCAGGCATACAGATGGACACATAAGACATAAATGGTTTATTATAAACAATCAGGGCTTAATCTTTTTTCCTTGCCAGGCAGTTTCTCAACTACATTCTACCACACTGATCCCCTGGCTTAGAAATGCGAAAGTAAACATTAAAGCTGATAGAATATCTATTACAATATTGTCTATCTACACTCACCACACTTTATTGAGAACACTATATTAATACTGGGTAGGGCCTTCCTTTGCTCTCAAACAGCCTCAATTCTTCATGGCATGGATTCCACAAGATGTTGGAAACATTTCTTTGAGATTCGGGTCTGTGTTTCTAATTCCTGCAGATGCATACATAGCATACATAATAATGTACTCTTAGAAATAAAGTCAAATCTAGAATGCATTATGGATCCTTTGTCCTTCTGGGGGAATCCTGCAAAGGTTTTATGTAGAACCCTGCAACAGAGTATTTCCCTATCAGCATGGGTTCCAAACTACTACCCCTAAGAACACTCAGTCCTGGGTACAATAAGGACCCACCCAGCCTGGTTTGGTTTAACCCAGCATGCTGAGTTAATTTTTTTAAACTACAAAAATGTGCTTTTTCTACATGAACAACACCTAGTGTGACAATATATTTTGCTGTAGGACATAGATTTATTTTGAATAGCTATTGCAAACATGAATTTGTTTGCGACAAATCTCATGTTAAATAATCCTGTGAATTTTATACAACAAAAATAATTAGAAAATTGGATTTATATATCCTGTCAGATAATGTTTCCAGCAGTGTCTTTAAACCAGTCCTGTCGATTTTAGCCATCTTTAGCAATCGTTTAGCTGGAGTTTGCTTGGTTTTTCACCTGCTGTTCCAAATATTCGTACAAGTTTTCTATGGGATTGAGGTCTGTGCATTTCTGTCCAGGGCTTTAGGAAATCTCCACAAACACTAAGTCTTCAGGCAAACACATACTACACACACTGCTTTCAAAATGTTTTGTGTGTAATGTGTGATAACATATGATAGGACATGGGAAGTGGGGGAACTTTCAAGATTAATCAAGATACATAATATTATCTACCCCTATGTTTATTGGGACCAGCTCATGTATAAAGTAAATTATACACAGATATATATTATCTGTAATTACTTTACAGACTTTATCTCAGTCGTGATGCATTTTTGACCCTTGGTGGTGACCATGACTAAAGATTTCAGCGGCTTTGTGTTCTATTCAGTGACATTGCAGTACAATAAAAGAGTTTGGGGATAAATTGTAATATAAGAGATTTGAAACAAATAATACAGGAGTGAAGGAAACCACATTTGTGTAGATTATGTGAGTATTTAATTGATAAAAAAAAAAAACTTCCAGATAGAAATATGTGAAAGGCTGTGCTTTAAATCAAAAGCATTTTTCAAGCAGGAAAAATTGAATCAACTTTTAAAAAAAAGACAATAGGTGAGAGATAGATTGTCTTTTACACAAGTGTGTGTGTGTGTCTGTGTGTGTGTCTGTGTGCTTGCGTGTGTGTTCAATCGTGTATTAGAAAGAAGCATCAGCATGGCAGGCAGGCTGTCAATAAGGCAAATGAGGAGTTGATGCTATTTAATTTCTGTTGTGATAGAAGTCTCCATTATCTGTTCAAAATGCCTTGCCACATTGTTATCAAGATGTTGCAATGAGCCTATTTAAACCATTAGAGTAAAAGAGGTCTGTTCTGCTGCTCTCGTATGGAGTGAATTATTACAGGATTTTTTTTTAGCACATTTTAGCACAGCAAGGGAACCAAACTCTTAAAAATACAATTGGAAACCTAAATTATAGATTGATAGATATATAGTCATGCATGTGTGGATAACCTAAAGCCACACATGCATAACTATCTATCTATCAACCATGCCCCCACTACCACATATCTCCACCGCTCCATTCAGGCTAGGGAGCCATCCAACCTACAGCCGTCTCCACCCTAGTCGAGAGAGGATATCTGCGACAGCCATCCATGCTCCCAGTCTGTGGAACACCTCAAAATTAAAGATGCTATAGAGGCAGATACCAACAGAGGATGATCCAAACAAGCCTGTTACAGTAGATAATACATCCCCAAGGTTTTATAGCCACTAGGCTCTTGATAAATGCCAACACTGGTATGACCACCATTATCATTACTATCAACAAGCATTTTTAACTGTCATTAAACTTTATCCATAAGCAGACATCTAGCATACTCAGTTACTTGCCCATGCAGGCAAGAGAAAGAAAGAAGAGTGAGTGAGAAAATTATTCATCCAATAATTTTTCAGGCTTATGTAGATACATTAGTTGGGAATGGGTGAGTTCACCACAGAAATGTGGAATTCGGAGTGGGTTAATTAAAAAGTCAGGCATTAATCTTAATTTATGTGCTATCTGAAGACGGAGGGAGTGCGCGAGAAAAGATGAGCAGACGTTTGATCTCCCTATTAGAAGTTAAAAGTGAGCCCTGTCAGGCGATTTCACATGAATTCATTTGCACTGGTGCCTGAGCCTTTGCTGCTGGGGATTATCATTGGGGATGTGATAACCCCTTTCTCTCTTTCAGACTCCTTATAAACACACACACATTTCTTACTGCCTGAAAGCTGCTCTCGTGATAAAAGTACAGCAGTGTTTGGGGAGGTGGCAGAGGGAGAGAGGGGAGTGCTGGAAGCTTTGATCAGCACAAAGAGAGAGTGACGGTCACTCGCAGGCAGCACTGTGGGGAAAAAAAAAAGCAACAGCATGTGTGTTAACGCTGACACCGCAGTGATCTACCAAGCACAGTCTGACTCCTTCACCCTACTAAACACTCTTGCCAAGCAAGCCAAGCTACAAACCACACATACACACAAGACGGGGCAGTACCTACCCTACTCAGCTGTGCTCTTTCTGACTCATCTCTTCATTTGGAGGCCTCGTTTTCAACAAACCCCGCAGTAAAATTATTCGGCTCCTTCATCACTTGATACTCACAGAGAAATGGAAGTACAAGTCAAAATAGTTGAAACATTGGGAAAGTGAGAGGAAATCTAGACATAAATGTGTTATACTTTCTCCTTCAGGCATAAAGTCAGTCAGTCACAAAACCTCCACAAGTATCGCTTAGGACTTATGGAGAGCCACTTTTCAACTGCGCCAGTGCAACTTTCATTTTTATTTTGAAGGATGATCTTCATTTCCATTTTTTGTTATGAAGTGTCCTTTATGGATGTCACAGGTGGTTATCATTTGGTGAAATGCCAAAAGGGATATACTTTTTCAGAAAGACCAGTGCTCTCCAGGTAGCCCACCTTTCTTATTAACTCTCTTTTGTCTTCTTCATAATAGTTCTCAGCACAATGAAAATATGAAAACCAGACATATGGTTTAAGGCATACCATAATACCAAATGCATTGTTTAATATTTAAGTATGTACTAAGATGTTACTTTCTATGAATTATATAATTTTGAGTGGCATATAAATAGAAATAATGGTCAAGTGTTGAATATCACATTATATAAGGAAGTGCAAAAGGAGATACACAATATGCATCGTGATAATTAGGTTTGCTAACAACCTACCAGCAAAAATCTGTGAAAGTTAATGATATTTGCAATTTTTTATTTAATGTTTTTTTTTTTTTACTTTATTTATTTAATTTTTATAAAAATATATTACTTAAAATTGAAAAGAAGGGGGGCAACATGGTGGTTGCTGCCTCACAATTCCAAGGTCCCTGGCTCAATCCTGAGTTTAGGTGTGGTGTTTCACATGTTCTTCTTGTGTTCGTATGGGGAGTTTCCTCTGTTTTTTTTTGTTTTTTTTTTCATTTTATTTCCTCCCATTTCCCAAAAACATGCAGTAAGTGGACTGGCAACATTAAATTGCCCCTAGTTGTGACTGTGTATGCACAGGGTGCACTGGCATCCTATCCAGGGTCTATTCCTGCCTCGTGCCTATTATTTCCAGGATATGCTCTGGATCCACTGCAGCCTTGATCAGAATAAAGCACTTACTTAAGATGAATAAGGAAGAAAAACAAAATAAAATGTTTAATTATCTGTTTTCAATTAGAGTAATTCTTATTTTAAAAAAAGTTTGAAAATGATAACAATACCTGTGATATCACAGAAAAGCAAATTACAAGGAGAAGTGTGAAATCTTAGAATAAGCTTACATCTCCCCAAGTAATATAGATGTATATGTATATTTAATTACTGAATGTGACAATCACTTTCATAAATTATTGTAAGCTTTAAGGCAATGGCTTCTGGCTCATTTTGTTAAGCAAGTGTGTACACCTGTTTTCCCGCTATATGAGGGGTATTACATGCACCAAAGCATACTATTCTACTTTTTTTATATTTTAATCAGAATTTGTCTTTATATCCTAATGTTAAAGGTATGCTCAGCATTTTTCTCTATTTACTGTATCAGCGTATACATGTATCTTTACCACAAACAAGTTTTTTGACACATTTCCCAGTACTGAGAAAAGAATGGAGAGCCCTAATTATGAATGTAACTGTGGTTCTACACTGTATAATCACCAGGAGCAGTGTTTAACACTTATATACCTCCTTGTGAGTGTGCACATGCATGCTGAGATCTTCCAACAAAGTCGTGTAGTCATGCAATAAATACCATGGTATCATACCATAGAACTCTATGACAAGCCATGACAAGGAACCTTGCTAATTACTCTGGTTTGTATGTATGATTTGCTACACTGACTCACCATCACTGGAACAACAGATCTGCTTGGGAAGGAAGCCACCAAGGTTTTTCTACAATTAGTGAAAGCAGTAGTGGAAATCAATGTCTTGCCAAACATCTTGGGGCCACAAGCAGGACTCTGTAGTCTAGTTACTGAATCCTGTACAGCACAGGAATCAGCAGTAAAGGAGAAAAGAAATAAAATATAACAAGAGGCAAGGGCTTTCATGTGCCAAGACATCTTGTTCCAGTGGCCTGTCCAACTTTTCCAGGGATGATCACAACCAGTGTGTTGATATGGCACTCGGAAGGAGGTCCACTTGTACCTTGACAAACCTCTCCCAGATCTGGGCTACCATATCTGGGTGCAGATGGCACTACCCTGAATGTATGTGCCATTTCGTCATTGTTTCCACAGCACCATCGAACAGCAAACGAGCTGCTCTCAGTGAGGCTAGTCATGCAAAGCAGCAAAAACCATTTGGCCTTGTGCTGTTCTGAGGATTGGTTTGGCTGGCCATCACAAGAGCTTCAGGGCACGATGGGCCACCCTAAATTCCACTTGATTAATTCATTCTGTTCTTGCATCTGGGGAACACGTGCCGCATCAACCCTGTGCTGAGATGGTCATGAGAAGGATGGATGTATTGTGGATGGCCAGCTCTTTGGGAGGCTCTTCAGGAACTTGTTCAATCCTCTAAGATACAGAGTTGGATGACAACCATTGTCTGAACATGAAAGTAAGTTGGATACAACCTCCTTATTTTGTTTAGTGCAGTCTACGTTTTAAATGGATTTCAAGTTAGCATAGAGTCACCCCATATCCTGGCTCAGGTGTCCCACCAGTGGGTGTGAGGTGTCAATCAGCATCAGTGGTCAGCAACTGCAGATTGGAGGGACTGCAAAAACGCTACCAACAAAATATTTGATAATGAGCAATAAGCAATGCACATCTGAGCTTAGTTCCACCTATGTCATAGCACAATTATTAACAGCAAGCCAAAGCAGACCTGTTTAGCAGAAAGCTGTATATACAGTGTATACCCAAAAGCTCTGTATACAGTAACACCTACAGTTTCACCTATGACATAGCAAACCTTGTGGGTTGCATTGCACCTTTTAACTTTACTTGGGCTGCTGCCATCATTAGCGTGGCTGTCACAGCTTTAGAGTTTAGAGCCTGTCCTAAGCACCTATGAGCTTGCAGGGGCTGCAGCCATGAACTGGACACTTCCCAAGACACTGCCTAGAAAATGGTGGAAGAACCTACCGGAAGTGGCTTTAAAAGTAGCATCCTCGCACTCCACTGATAAGAGGCAAAAAGGATGAATGGCCATTGAGCCATAAGGAGGCCATAAGCAGGTTTTCAGGCCAACCACACAGGAGCTACACCTGATTCCACTTGTTTAATCAGGTCATCTTGGTCTCCAACCAAGTGTGCCTCCTATTTGGCTACAAAAAAAGCCTGCAGCCACACTGCTCCTTTGTGAGTAAGATTGAAGACCACTGATCTAGAGAGTAATTCTAGGCTTCTTCTTGTACTTGCCGGTTATTGCCGGGTCTAGATGTTTGCAACTAAAAAGATGTTTAGACCAAGCAGCTTGGTACATGCACTCTGCCACTCTCTGTTGTGTACATTCATCTGTACAAGCTTTTCCTGTGCCAAGTAGTTTTCTATTCACTCTAAGGTGAGTGGTACTTGCACTCTGTTAAAAATGCATTGGCCAATATCTTACAATGGTTAGGTAGTTAATAGGGTCATGACTAATGGTTAAATCACTAGAACTATATTTGGCAAACGATTTAAAGCGGAAATTGAAATTATTCTTCATGAACTCTCAGTGCAGTAATGGGAAAATAATGATCTGTATGCTAACAATGAGTGGCAGTTCACTGACTACACAGAAGCAACTGTCATTATCCACAAAATGAACTAGGTCCAGAGTATTGAAGACACCAAAAGGAAAGATTTCTTCAGTCCTATGTTTTTAGTAGCAGGTCTCCTTTACTTAATAATTCATGCTGAAGGTTTAGCCTGAATAATAGCTCCAGCCTAACACAAGCTATCTTTATCAAAGGCCTTATGGGAATGGAAGAGATGTAAAGAAAAAGAGGGAGGGAAATAGAGAGAGAAGAGCTGAAAGGGAGAGAGATAGAGGGAGGTGTGAGTTTTCCCTTTGATGGAAGAGAAGTGTCAGAGATTTAGGACATTTTAAGCACCTCTACTCAGTACAAAGTGCAGTATGCCTTTGAGGTCAAAAGGCATCAGAAGAGTCTCGCTTCAATCCACACAATACATAAATAAGTGAAATGGCAGACCAGTGGACGAGATGTGTGTTCCAGCCTCAGGCGACTTCAAAGCCAGGGTGAGAGAGGGGGAAAGAAAAGAGTGAGAGAGCAAAAGAGAACAGTAAGAGGACCACAGCCTTTGCAGAGCACACATGACCCGTTTAGTGTTTGCTTGTTTTGTTCACACACACATGCACACACCTGCACTAAAACAAGTGTGCATATTTACATAGTAACTGTCTCGGCCTCTGTCTATATAGTGATAAAATGGCAGCTCAGGGCTATTGGGCATTGACACACACACACACACACACACACACACACAGAGTCCAGGTCATTTCACATAACATCCTGTGGGTTCAGTTTGAATAGAATAGCTGAACAGGAAGAGATTGAGAATTGAATTGTCAATAATCAACACTGTACCATGTATAGTTGGGGGTACTTATATCCCTTATACACAGATTATACAGATTTAAACCAAAGTAGAACCAGAGATTTATAAGCCACTAGTATTATATTACCGTTCATATTGATGCAGATAATTCTGAAGTTTTTGTTTCTCTCTCTGTTGTTTTTTTATTTGTTACCATGTTTGCAGAGGGAAACGTGTGTTTTCTATTTTGTGGTATTGAATTTGTTTGTGGATTTGCAGGTCAGAAGGGTGAATCAGAAATAAATTCCACATCATTGAATCTGGAGAAGATGGATTAAATTGGAAAATTGTAACACATCCACACAAAAAATCCACACATGTCCACACACACACACACACAAACACACACACACACACACACACACAGATTAAAATGTAATGCTTTCTCATTATGAAAAGTTTGGCATTTTCTTATAAA